>SCLH01001621.1:3091-14870 GCA_004367855.1 Oikopleura vanhoeffeni | reverse complement strand
ATATATTATGATGGATTTTAAAGGGCCCCAAAAATCATTAAAAATAAATCCACTGGTCCAATCGATATGCGATTGGCATGATTCTCATCTAGTTCTTCGCCACTAGACAACGTCGTCAAACTCTTGGAAAATATTTTTCAAATTTTGTCTACATGCAAGAAAATTGCACAAAACTAACAAAAAACTTGATTTAGGGACCCTTGGGAAAAAGAAATTGATTTCAAGAACGTTTATACAATTAGAATAAAACATACGTTTTATGAAAGACAAACGCAAGGGCTCCTTGGCTCATTTTAATCAATTTTTGCCGCAATTTTCTCCCAGAGCCGCCCACATTTTCGAAAATTTCACAATTTTCTTAAAAATTAATATACTTTTTTAGAAAGTACCATAACTTTTTCAGGAGGTGTCTGAATTTATAAAGAAAAATCTTAAATGCATTTACAATAATTTTGATATTTTGAGCTCGAAGAGAGTTGACCACCCCCTTAAGACTATTTTTCTAGTATTTAATTCATTTATTTTAATTATTGAAGCAGCTTGATTAAAGCACTAAAACTGCGGTGTTATTGACGGATTTCCGTAGACTTCGAGCTAAAGTCTAAGCAAGCTCTTAGTTGGCAACTTCTATTAGCCAATATATTTACGGTTATTGAAGGTGCTTTTTTGAGGTCTTTAGATAGTTCATCATCACTTTCCGTCGTCCAAACTGCATCCGTGTTCCAAGTATTTGAAAGTCTATTCGCCGGTGATTTTTCCTCGATTGACTGTTTACTTGCAGCACTGTTATTTCGACTTTTCCTTCCAAAATAATTCAAACTATTTTCGAACATTTTTAATTTTGTTTCTCAATATAAAAATATATGTGCGAATATTCTCTGTGTTTGGTTGCTCAAATAATGCAAATATAAGGATAGGCCACATAAACGATGACAAAATGAGTAATAAAATACACTTATTGGAATTTATTAGACGTTACCTTTTTATTACAAAAATATACTTGAAAAATTAAGAAAATACATGATTACAGATCATAATTTCAGTTATCTTTTAGAACAGTTAAAAAGTAGGGATAGTTACAAAAAGTCTACATTAGTTAAAAGTTAAATATATAAAAAATATGATAACATTTTTATTCGTTGTAACAAGCGAGAACTTCGGATAATTGCAACTTCCAAAATTGGACCCATCGTGTGATCTCTTCAAGCTGATCAGATTCATCTGTTTTTATTTGAACAATCTCCGATTGATATGTCGTCTTGATTTTAAGAACTTAAAAACATTTTATTTTCAGCAACTTTTTATTGAATAAAGTAATCAAGACTCAGTGAACCCACAAAAGTGAATCTTGAAAATTATGGTGATCTCTATAGCGCGTGTTCGAATCCCACTACAGTCCCTACCTTCCTAAAAGTAGTCTCCTTAAACCGCGCTCAATCCCCTTTGACACCTTAAAGCGACAGATTTTTCCAAAATTTTTTTGTCTCCTTAAAGCGCATTGATAAATTTTGAAAATTTATTCCCTAATTTTGGCTGATTATCATCAGATTAACTCGAGATAATCAAATAACCGCTTGGTATCGAGTTTCGCGCCTAAACTGATGTATTTTCTTAGTTGGTGTCCAAGGCGGTAAGGGCAGTAAAATCGGCTATAATGTGTAAATCGGCTATCAAAATTAGCTAACTGTTAAATCGGCTATATTATACCTATATTTCGAAATGAGTTACTTTTAAACAATAGCCGAATATTTAGTATCAATCTTCAGCTGAACGTAGAATATTTCTAGAATTCAAAGTCAACCGCATTTTAGCTGTGTTGCTAAACAGCTGAAAAAACAAAATTAAACATTTTTCTTGTAGTAAACTAACAATACAGGAATTTGATGTCAAAACGAAAAGCTTTCTATCTGCTCTAGAAATTTTCCGAAAAATTTTTTTAAGTAAATTTTTGAATTTTACTTCTAGCATTACTATTTTACGAATATCAATTTGCGAATTAAAAATCGAAATATAATATATTTTTTTTTGAAAAAAATTGCTTGAACTCAAAATGCCCATAAAACACTTCAAACTTCATAATACTACAGGGTGTAAGGTTTTTCCCTTCTTTTTTCCAAAACTGGTTACACTTGATTCCGGCCGTTTTGATTGGTTAAATCTGAGAAAACCCTTCTTTGACAACCCAATCAAAAAACGGCGCGAAAATTTCAAGTGTAACCAGTTGGGAAAAAAGAAGGTAAAAACCTTTACACCCTGTTAACTATAATTATTGGCAATGAAATTGACAAACGAATTATTTTTTCTTTGGCATCGCAGATGTCCAGATTTGCAAAAGTTGCACAAATATTTTTTGAAAAACATGCCATTTGACATGATATTTATTTTTGCTGCGTATACATGGTGTAGATGGCCGGGGAGCGGCTTTCACTCGAAGATTCATGGTTTTTGGAATTTATTTAGGATTTCCTCCGGTGTTTTTTTTGCAGTCTTCTACGATTTTTTTAAGCTTCGTTCCGCAAATCATAGAGGCTCTTTTTGGTGGTATACTCTCGAATTATTTTCGCAATTCAGTTCGGCAAATTATTAATTTGTTTTTTTGTTGTTCGAGACATGCTATCGAAAATCCTCCCTACTGGAATCCCTGTCCTAGCGTCATAATTGTGACGTCAGAAAAGGTATGACGTAGTTGTCTGCTTCTTTTCTGTGATTCAAGATTTCCTCGCTCTGAATGGCTGGCCATGGAATTCTTCAAATGGTTCCACTCGTTCTTATTGTTTTACAAAGCGAGGACTAGTAGTGGAGGTTTCAGCGGCGCAAGAAGTCGGAGGCTGTATCTCGAGATTTCCATACATGAGAAATTTAATTTTATATTGCATTCAAAATTTTGTCATCGCCCCCCCCTCAGTTTGCTTTCCGAATCAATTAAAAAATTTTTCAAATTTGACCCAAAAAAAAAATTTCGGAAATTTCGAATTTTTCCAAGTATTTTTTTTCAGTATTTATGCTTTTATTTTTTTTGAACGCATTATTGATCGATGACCTTAACTCGTAGAGCTCGATTTTCCCGCAAGTAGTGGGACCATTCACCATTAAAATCGCATTTTACGACGCTTAAACATTAATGGACAAGGACCAGTTATAAAGGTTATCGCATTAAACTTTAAGACAAAAATGACCCGTTTTGCGCGTTTTTTTATTGAAAATTTTTTACTGTATTACAGCTACTTATTTTTTTGCAAAAATTTTTCAAATCAACCAAACAAAACGTTTCATCCTGCATCATAAAAAAAATTCCTAAGACTTCTTTTTTATCCATGTACACCAATGCCCCTTAAAATGATCACGTGACCGTATATTCAAGAAATAAGGTTGGCAAAATAGCTACTGTTTTTTTCCAAAAATTGCTTTAAATCAATTTTTGAAAAGAAGTGAAGTGGTTCCTTAGAATTTTTTAAGACTTTTTTTACCATTTACACTCAAGTCGAAAACGATCACGTGACTTTCAAATTTAAGAAATGAGGTTTGGCCCAAGTACCCAAATAGTACTCAAATTACGCGAAAAGTTTTGAGGACTAATACACTACCTAATTTAGAGTTTTTGAACATAATAATATTTTCCAAACACGTCACCGTGATCTTATTTTTCAAGAAATAAGGATTTATTTATGACATATTTTAAACTTTATTTTTGGCATTTTATTTCGTTCACGTGGATTATATTCGACTTCCTGTAATGAGAAAAAGCTGCTTTAAAAACGTTTTGAAGTGACCCTGGAATTTTTTTTTTGACGCTTTAATTTGAGTACTTTTTCAAATTTACTGTTTATGGTACCATATATTTTTTTTCAAAAGTTACCAAATTCATGCGAAAGCGACCCCTTAAAAGGAATCGTAACGGAATTTCTAAGACTACTTAATGCATTACAGTATGGCCTCCAGTTTAAATAGCAGCATCTCAAAAGTCATAGCCTTTCGAAATGCTGTGATAACATAAGAATGCGTAGGCGAGAGAGAGCGTGAGAAAAATGAAAGAATTACCGATTTGGGTTTTTTTTTTAATTTTCAAGATTTCTGTTTGTATTATTTTTGTGAAAATTGGCCTCCGGTTAGCAATAGAGCAACCTCTAGAAGCCAAAAACTTCCGAAAAAATGAATTACCTTTAGAATTCAAAAAGGTTTTTGCGGAGCAGGCGTAGGCGCTGACTTAACGTCTCGGGTTCTCAGAACAATAAATTGATAATGAAACAATAAATTTCAGGTCCAATTTTACTAGATAATTTTTATGAAAAATCATTAATAATTGTTAAATGGAACTAGAGAAAACCCTTTGAAGTTAACTTAACACCTGTTTAGTTTCAAAATATAAATAAACGTTTAAATTCGTATGATTATTGCACTGTTGCCCTCAAACTGGGGTACATTTTTTTGCGAAGTTTTTTTTTTCTCATCCCGCATTTAAATGGCCTTTTTGTTCATCGGAATTTTTTATTTTTTTGCAAATTGGCTGAAATATTATTTTAAGCTATTGGAAAAATGTATGTTGATAATGAAACTTTGCCTTATATGCTCGATCTAATAGAATTTGGTCACTAGTTGCCGGAATCGCAGTCTGGGTACAGATTCATGTCTAAAGGTCTACGAGTATTTTAACTTGCACCCAGGTAGCTGCAATGTATCTTGAACTCTACATTTAAATTTTATTTCGAAAATCTCCAAAAAAATTGAACAATATTTCTAAGATTGGTGAAATTTGACGTAACGACGGAAGCTGTTTCTCGAGATGCCATACATGGTAGCAAACTTAATTTTTTGTTGCATTTCGAAAATTTTGTCATCTGTTTTGGTTTTCCGAATCAATTTAAAAATTTTTTGATTGCCGAAAAATAAAGTTCCGAAATTAGGATTTTTCCAAATGTATTTTTTTTAGTATTTCATGCTGTATTTTTTGAGCGCCTTTTATCGATTACCTTAATTTACTTGGACCAGTTTAGCCCTGCAATTCAATCCTGGCGGACCAATAAAAAAAAAGTAGAAAAATCTCGAAAAAAGTGGTCAAAAATATTTTTTTAGATGGTATTTTTCAAGGTTATAGTTCCACAAGCTTCATAGTATGTCTTTAATTAGCGGCAGTTTTAAATAATAATTGTAAATAGTTCTTAAATTTCAACCTAAATAAAATGAGAAAGCCAAAGTATTACGCATTTTCAAAGCCATTTAATATAATTCCTTGTCTACAATTTAATAATTTCTTGTATATGTATCATAGAAATGAAGAATAACATATGTCACAGCAAAATAAATCTGAAAATTTTAAAGTTTTAAATTTTTAAGTTACAAAAAAGTTCCAAAAACAATCTCAGTACTATCCCTATCACCACTATTATTAATATATCCAAAATTGTTTTGAATAAGAACGCGTTTTTTTTGACTCAACTTAAATGGTACACCTAATCTCCAATTTTCGGGTCTTATATCTGATTTGGTTTAAGTTTCAAAATAATTTAAATTCAGCAATAAATTGATAGGAACTTGGAAATTTAAAACAAATGAATGTTTGCTAAAAATAGCAGTTACTTGTGGGTCAAAACTCATTCTTTTTTTAATAGCCTAGCAATTAATTAAATAATAATTTTTGATGAGAAAGTCTTGAAAATCAGAGCTGAGTGAAACACACAGGTAATTCATCTAACTTACAAAAATTAACAGATTTTACCAGATTGCTTTGTAGTGACCGTCATCAAGATACTGCCTCTTTCCCACTTTGACACCAAAAATACGCGCCTAATTAAAGCAATATTGAAATTTTTTTGAAAAAAACGTGTAAAATTTGGTACTTTTCAATTTCGTGCTATCTGTTTTTAAAAAATATGTGATAATTATGTTTAACGCTGCCACGTAGGAAATTTGTAGTTCAAATAAGTCTACATTAAAAAATCAGTTTACTTTATCAAAAAGAAGGTGTAATTAAAAATGCTTTACCAGAACATTTTTATAAAAATAATAAGGTTTTGAAAATAATCGTAAATTTAGTTTGACATTCCTCCCAAATTGTTCAGATAGTTAACTATTTCGCCATTACCGAATCCTTTGCAGCATATGGAAAACTCGATTTGAATTCACTAAAGAGTTTATAAAACAACAAATTTCTGATTCAAACTGAATAATCTACTGTTACATTTTTACACCAAGTTAATCGTTGTCCATTAATATTTTACAAATTATTCAGTAAGTCGAAGACAAGTTTTTTATATCTCTTACAATATTAGTCAAATTTGATAAAACAGACTCAATATCCAAACACTGTTACTACCATTTGAAAAACATGCAAAAAACCTCCAAAAAAATTCAGAAGAGGGGGCTTAGGGTTCCCTTAGGGAGAAACTTCAGTTTTAACGAAACGTAGAAGAATAGAAAAAAAATAGAAGAAATGCAGTTATTTCTAAAGGACTCCAACTTTCATCCTGTCTTTTTTATTGTGTCTTTAACTCTGAGGAAATGGAACCTCAAAGGCGGTCCTTGTTCTTCATGTGGTCTTAATTCCGGAATCTAATCCCCTCAAAAAATAAGCATTCCAAAATTGATTTCGGCGACCCCGCGACAACATGCCACAATTTCGCCAAAAGCGAAAATTAAATCGACTTAAAAATTCACCAAAATAATATTTTTATTAATAAAATCTATTATATCGAGCATATTCAATCAATCCCATATTTTTTTTTCAAATTTTCTAATTCTCTTCTTTGGCCTGAGATCTCTGGGTCATTCCAAAAAAATAAAGTTTTGTCGCTTTTTGTTAACGGAACGCGATTTTTACAAAAAATCGGCCTGCCTCGACGAGAGACAAAAACGATTATGTTACTGCGTTAAACAATGAAACGCGAAACCAAAGCGATCGCATTTAAGGGAACGCCGAAACATATTAACCATTCAAAATGCAAGATTATGAAAATGCTTTATTTGAAAATAATATAAATAAAGCTCAATATAATCGCATAATTTTCGATAAGACGTCTGGTACAACAAACAACCAAGAAACTTCAAAAAAGACTTGTGAATCCTTTGTACATGAAAATGAGAGTCATGAATGATCTCATTACAGTTAAACCCAACACTCGAAAGAGGATATTTAATTGTTGAAAAATTGAACAAATTTATTAGTAGACATATATTATGGTTATTTTATTTTCTACTAATTTTGTTTTTTGCTAAAGAGATAAAGAGGTCTACAAAAACTTTTTCTTTATTTTCAAAATCACCTCTCGAACGTAATTTGACCATTCTTTGAACGGAGCGCTATTTTAATGATAAACCTTAAATTTTAAAACGGAGAAGCGATGAATATTTTAAAGTATTGATCAACTTTGTACCGAATTTGAGTTGATTTTTATTTTTTAAGATACTCAAATTCGTTTTTTCCTATTACTGGCGAATCTCATCCTGCAGACTCAAGGTCTTACCAGCATTGTGATACAGCACATAATCACCGTTTATTATTGAAGAAAGGCGGCGAACCCTTGAAACTTGTAATATCCAAAAATTTTCGATATCATTGCTACAAATTTATCGCATATTGATTGCAAAGTTTCTATGATATACCATATTAATTGATTTATTCAACACAAAAACCATTTAATTGTCTTAGAAACTCTATCAGCTGCTTTTCTTAACAAACCAACAAATGTCAAGGGAATAACGCGAGGACAAAAGCTTGACCTACGAATGTTGGTATCCGGTTTGTATGTTGAGTTTTTCAAAAAAAATGCCAATAATCTTTCAAAAACTGTGAATTATATCATTTTAGAGCTCATAAAGATACAAACGATTTATTTCAACAAGATGACCTAACTAGGATTGCTCGCGGAAATGCATGATTCTCTCATACGTGAAAATTGACTGTCAATCATGATTTGAATCAAAAATTTTTGAATGTGAGCTTTCCATAAAATTATATGTTCTCCAATTTACTATACAAAAATTGCCATACGAATCAGAAGACGAATAATATTTGCTTTCATTTATTATGCTTTTGATTTCTTTTGAATTTTTTAATAAAACTATAAATCAAACCAAACTTAGTTTTAAATTTTGTTTTCATGTTTTTGTTATGCAAATGACAACATCAGGCCAAGAATTTTTGTTATCGTTACATCATGCTAACGTTTTTCTTTTTTTTTTCCAATTTGCATAAAATTGCTATCCGCTAATGAGAACGATCAATTTTCGGCAAAATACCTACGTCTTTTTCAGATTAAACCAATTCAAAACGGCAGAATTCAGATTTATGGAAATTGCGAAAAAAAGGAAGGCAAAAACGTTACACCCTGTTACATTCAGCTCAAATATTTGTGTAAGAATATATTTCTGATGTTTGATGAACGAAGCTTTTTTTTGAAAAAAATCCCGGTTTCAAATTTGTTAATCTTAGTTTTTGAAAAAATTTTAATAAATTTGTGATATTTGATAAGTTTTGGCCAAAAAAAAATCCTATTTTCATGAAATAATATAGATTTAATTATGTGTTTGTATAAATAAAAAAAATTTTGGAAAATAATTTGAGGGCGCGTAGAGCCTGTGTAAATAAAATATTAAAAAATAAGTACTGTAATACGTCCAAAAAAGTCGATTTCAGCTTTTTACCAATAAAATCATTTTGCAAGGAAATATAAGAAATTTTTTATTTTTCGGGTACTCAACTAATAATAGGTTTTCTCGTGGGTACTATGGGCCTCGAAATTCGCATTTTAAAGTAATATTTGCTCAAATCGATAAAAAATTTACCACGTTAAATTTTGCCGATTACGGGACCGTAATTTACGGTATCTTCAGCGTTTTATAAAAAATCATTGTCCCAGCACTGGTATCAAAAAAACTTCTCACACAAAAAGGCTCATTTTCGCAATCCATATCATACGTGGTACTATGACCTGGTTTCGAATCTGATTAGTTTATTGCACACATGTGGCAAAAGTTCAGGTACCTCAAAATTTTTGACCATCACCCTTCTAAAAAAATTTTTTGACATTTTTCGATATTTTTCTATTTTTTCGGAACTTTATTTTTTCGTCAAATCAAAAAATTTTTAATGATTTCGAACAAACAGGATGACAAAAATTTCGAATGCAACAAAATTAAAGTTTCACCATGTATGGATCTCGAGAAACAGCTTCGTCGGTTACGTCAAATTTCACCATCTTAGAACATATTGTTCAATTTTTTTTTGAGATTTTCGAAATAAAATTTAGTAGGAGTTTCCAAGATTACATTGCAGGCTACCTGGTGCAAGTTAAATTAACTCGTAGACTTTAGACATGAATCTGTACCCCAGACTCGATATCGGCAACTAGTGACATTCTATAGATCAGCAAAGTATAAGCAAAGTTCATTATCAACATTACATTTTTCAATAGCCTTTAAAATATATTCAGCCAATTTGCCAATAAAATAAAAAATTCCGATGAACAAAAAGGCATTAAATGCGATGAGAAAAAAAAAATTTCGCAAAAATGTACCCCAGTGACGGGCAACAGTGCATAATCATACGAATTTAAACGTTTATTATATTTTGAACTAACTGTTAAGTTAACTTTCAAAGGGTTTTTCTCTAGTTCCATAACCAATTATTATATGTTTTCATCAAAATTATCTAGTAAATTGACTCTGAATTATTGTTCATATCCATTTATTGTTCTGAGAAACCAGAGACGTAGTCACGCCTACGCCTGCTTCGCCCAAACCTTTTTGGATTTCCTAAGTAATCATTTTTCGGAAGTTTTGCTTCTTTAGAGGTGCTCTATTCTAACCGGAGGGCAATTTTCACAAATAATACAAACAGAAATCTTGAAATTTAAAAAAAACCCAATCGGTAATCTCATTTTTCTCACCTTCTCTCTCGCCTACGCATTCTTATGTTATCAGCATTTCGAAAGCTATGACTTTGGAGATGCTCTATTTAAAACTGGAGGCCATCTGTAATGCATTAAGAGTCTTAGAAATTCGTTGACGATTCTTAAGGTCTTCGCCATGATTGAGTACTTTTGAAAAAATATTATGGTACCAATAAACAGTAATTTGAAAAAGTACTCAAATTACGTCAAAAAAATTCCCAGGGTCAACTTCAAACGTTTTTAAAGACTTTTTCTTCATGTACAGGAAAAGTTCTGAATAAAATCCGTGAACGAAATAATCCAAAAATAAAGTTTAAATATGTTCATAAATAAATCCTTATTTCTTGAAAAATAAGATCACGTGACGTTTTTTGGAAAATATTATTATGTTTCAAAACTTCTTAATTAGGTGTGTTATTAGTCCTCAAAACTTTTTCGGGGCGTAATTGGCAGTACTATTTGCCGCGTTACTTGGGCCAAAAAGACCTCATTTCTTTATTTGAAGTCACGTGATCGTTTTCGGACTTTGAGTGTAATGTAAAAAGTTCTTAAAAAACTTCTAAGGAACCACTTCACTTCTTTTCAAAAAATTGATTAAGCAATTTTGGAAAAAAACAGTACTAACTTTTACCAACGCTGTAATTCCTTAAAGTATACGGTCACGTGATCCATGGCGGCTTATTAGTGTATTGCGGAAAAAAGTCTTTAGAATTTTCTGATCACGATTGAAAGGTTTAATTTTGTTTGATTTAAAAAAATTTTTTGCAAAAAATAAGTACTGCTAATACAGTTAAAAAATTTTCAATAAAAAAAACGCGCAAACGTCATTTTGTCTTAAAGTTTATCGATAACTTTATTATAACTCGTCTTTGTCATTAATGTCTTAGCGTCCGTAAAATGCGATTTAATTGGTGAATCGGTCACTACTTGCCGGAAATCGAGTCAGAGTTAAGGTTCATCGATCATAGCGTTGTCAAAAATAAAGCATAAATACTGAAAAAATACTTAGGAAAAATTTCGAATTTCCCGGAAATTTTTGGGCAAATTTTGAAATTTTTTAATTTGATTCGGAAGCAAACGATGACAAAATTTTTTGAATGGCAATATAAATTTAAAATTTCTCCCATGTATGGATCTCGAGATACAGCCTCCGACTTCTTGCGCTCTGCTTGACCTCACTACTAGTCTCGCTTTGTAAAACAATAAGAACGAGTGGAACCATTTGAAGATTCCATTGGCCAAGCCATTCAGAAGCGAGGGAATCTGAATCACAGAAAAGAAGCAGACACTACGTCACTACTTTTTCTGACGTCACATTTATGACGCTAGGACAGGGAATTCCAGTAGGGAGGATATATGGCTTTTTTAATTTAATAAAAACTAAAACGTTGATAAGCTTTCGATGTATGAAATCATTTTCAAATCAGAATAAAGAGTTTGAGAGCAAATTATTAAATCTCCTTTTTTTCCCATTTTTGCTGATTATTAAAAATTAAACAGGTTTATATAAAATGTTACAACATCTCCACCGTGTGATAAAATTTGTCAAATTCAATTTATTTCATTTTTTAGAGCATCTGTTTTATGCTAATCAATGATATTCCGAAATGCTTACGTAAAATATTAATCGGGAACCGCCAAAAACTTCGATGGCGTGATCACAAAAGGAGATACGTCGGTTGGATCCTAGGATCGAATATAGTTGAACGCCGTTTGGATCCTAGCTTGGCTAGATACCACAGGTGGTAGCGCCAAAATTGAAAAAGTGGAACCCAAACGACGTTGACAAATAGTTGGTCCTATAAGTGGGACCAATATTTTGTTGACAAATAATGGATCCCAGTCGGAAAAAATATTGATCTACTCGGCGGGATTCTCGGTGAGTGTGAGCTTAA
>SCLH01001620.1:63512-75731 GCA_004367855.1 Oikopleura vanhoeffeni | reverse complement strand
GAGTAATTAGTTGAATTATTTTGGCACTATGCCATAGGAGTATTAGAATTCATCATAAAAATTAAAGCGCTTGCGGAGCCCTGGAGAACGACTTAGGGTAGCGCATGTGGCAGAATTGGTACATTTTTTTGAGTGCTTTATGAAACACGAAAAAAAAATTGAAAATTTTCTTTTTACTTTGAGAATCTTCAATAAAAGTGTCCATTCTTGCCAAACAGTTATATATTTTAATTTTTAACCCCCTCACACCCTTTGATATCTAAAGGCAAAAAAAATTTCGGGAGCCACAACGGCAGAACATAACCATCGTCACAAGACCTACAATTCAAATATGTCATAGAGTTATGCAATTTTAATTTCCAAAATAATTGTTAAATTAACGACTGAGCCGATTCGAAGTTTATTTCTTCTACTTTTTTTAAAGATTCTTCGTCAAAATTTCTAAAAACTTATCTTGTTGTGTTGAGAAAGATACATAATATCGAAATTTGAGGAAGGCAGTTTTTAGGAAAGTTTTGAGGATTTCTTATTGATAGTAAGCTTCTATTTTATCTGCGTTCTATACGAAGAATAGTTGTTTTTCACACAGTGAATTTATTATGAAACTCAAATAATGAAACACAAATATCTTTTCAAAAGATTAGCTTTTCGAAAGAATCTGACGGCAATTTAACCCCAATAGACGCCGACAAAGACCAATTATCACCATATAAGTCTATCAACATCGATATATATATATATATATAGACACATAAGGTGGTTACTGATTTTTGAGTTGTTCAGCTGATTAGCAATATTTCTTCACATTCTACTGCATATCATTTCCGACCACGCGCGGCGCGATATGTAATTTTTGTAAGCGAATAAGAATATATATTCACATTTGAGACCAGCTTATTCAATAGCTAACGTGTCACTCCTAAATTTGTAACAGTATATGTCATTGTAAAATGTATGGTTTTTCAAGAAATACAAGGTGAAGTGAACTCTCTTTTTTCGCAGTTATTAGTTTACACAAATTCTCGAAATTTATACGAAGTGTTACGTGTTGTTCCTAATTTAATCTTGATCTCACATCAGTCGAAAATAAGTAAATTGCACTATCCTTTTCCACACGTTTTCCCGATTGATAGCGCTCAAAGTATGCCTTTAGATAGGCTTTGTATGGTGTAGGCGAAGTTCTCGTTCCTGAGTGTAGGAGGTTAACATAACTAGACTATCTGTAAAAATCTTATAACATTTTCATTGGAACTCCATTTCAACTAAACCCGATGTAAGACTGGTTATATTTAAACAAGATTTAAGAACTTCAGCCCATTTTCGGGTGTTATCGCTAATTGTGGGTGAATCATTACCACATGAAAAATTCTCCTCAATATGAAAGCTTTTTTCGTGAAAAATGTGCGAAAAACAGCTTTTTAGGAATGAAAATTGCACCTTTCGTTGCGCTTAAATATTAAAGAAAATGGCTTGATTTTGACAAGACAAATGAACGCCTATAACACCCGGAAATTTATTGAGAAAATTTTTGCAAAAATAACAACTTAAAATTAATTCCCGTGCCACAATGGACAAACCGGTGTCACAAGCAAGTGTCTGTAAAATTACAATCAGTAGTTCAGAACGATATTCGCTTGACCCTTTCCAACGGTTTAAATACAGAAACCAAATAGTATACCAGAAAATATCACATTTAGATTCGGCTGATTTTTTATAGAGACTCTGATATTGCGGAAAATTTTCATAAATATTTTCTATAAAGTCGACAAAAAATGACAAATAAACATTTTATGATTTTTCAAACAGCGGTCAGAAAATATGTAGACATGCATGAAAAAAGTTAAAGTGGCTATTTTTTACCGTTTTTATTGACAGTATCAAACAAACGAAAATACAAAAAATTTTGACGAAAAATGCGTTGAAATTCTTTAATACTTGAATTTTTTTGAAAATTTTACGAATTCAAAACTAAAAGGTTGACCAAAATCTTTTCTAAAATAAAAAATGATTTTAATGGCTTGATACTCATTTATTGTGGTTTAAGCTACACGATATAAGCAAAAAAAATAAACCAAATAATTATTTTCGTAAGTTAAATTGACTCAAATCAGCACAGCGCTGCTACCCCCTTAATGGAGACATCTAAAAACTTTTTTTTCGCAAAAAATATTTCTCTTGAAAGTTCCCCATCATGGGCATTGGTTTATACTCATGTTCGTGTTGAATTATTAAAATAAGTGTCTTTCATCTCATTGGCTTATCCATAGCGACAAAACGAAAACTCACTTTGTGTCAAAAGTTACTTATCACAAAACTATAAGAAATAAACTTTTAATTAACATATAAAATGAATTTGCAGAATATATAAAATCAGTAGCTATAGGCATATAAAGTTAAATTGTTTTTTCAAACTTCAAGTGATTGGCGTAGGGCAGCATCTCTGTACCACTTCACAATACATTTGATTCTTTAATTTCTCCTGGTAAAGATATTAGTATAATTTCCACGATTCATAATTTTTTCTTCTTTCGGTTGGAACCTAATTTCCATTGTTGTAAATTTCACCACCAAGCTAACTCACCGGGAAGATGGTTTTTTATGACGAAATCAAGCACGTCGGGGAATAAATGAATAAAATGTACCCAAGTCGAAAGTCTCAAGGCAAAATTTCCAGCTAAAATCAAAAACTGTTTATATTGTTATAAGGCACGACGGAATCAAGATATTATACAGGAAGGTGGGCAAGAATTTGCGAAAACCTATCGCCGAAACTGCAATATCGCCAATTTTTTTGAGATTCGGTTACTTACAACATTACTTCTTTTTATAGGGAAGATTCCATCTAGAGGCCGAGTATCCAAATTTTAAACTTCGCGAAAGTAATCACTGCAGTCCGACACAATATTTATTCACTTCACGTCTTGATGATGGCTTTTGCCGAAACGTTAAATACAATACCCTTCTTTTAAGGAAACAATACTTTATGATGTCTCAAAACCAATACAAATACTTTGTAGGCGTCATGAATTGACGTCATATTTATGATTGAATTACTTAAATTACTCATTTTGCAACATTCAATTGTAGAGTTCGTTTGGTCACCAAAACTTTGGTGGAGTATTCATTTTACTCTATTTAGGTGATTCAACTTACATTCGAACTTATGTTGAAACTCCTTATAATAAATCAAAAAATGATTGACATATCGATTACGGAGCCTCTGGTCGTTTTTTGCACTTTTCTCGCCAAATTTTATTATCTGCAATTCGGCTTCTTGAAAAAACAGTTCATCTGATGAAAAAAAAACTGTTTTCCGATAGCTCAAAACTGAGCACAACATATCTAGTGAATAATGAAATAAAATTAATGGTCAGAATCGGACCATTTTTTTCTGAGATTACAGAATTTTTTTAATTATTAAGTTTTTGTTAAAAATTTGGAAACAATGGCCTTATTCAGACCATTTTTTTTCAATTTATTTTTCTTCAAATATTTGTGCTCAGTTTTGAGTTATCCTAAGAACTCAATCGGATGAGTCGTTTCAAAAGGGCCCAATTATATAAAAAATGTCGGCTAAAAAAGTTTGGTAAAAAAAACGACCAGACGGCCCCGTAATGATGACTCGTTCGCAATACTATCATGTCCCCGATCCGCCGAATGTGCCAAATATCGCCAAATTATTTTGGCTAAAATCTTCGGCATATCTGCCCCCCCCTGTTCATTTGTGTAAAAATTGTAATTAGAGCAGATATCAATTACGGGCCTCCTGGACGTTTTTTTTGACCATTATGGTTTATATAAGGGCGGGTAGAAATAATCTTCAGGAGCCACCTAATAGGATATAAACAAGAGAAACAGGACACAAAAAAACATTTTGAATTAGATCTTGGAAATTCAGTAGGTTTCAACACAACCCCTGAACACGATAATGGATAAATGCATTTTTCGATTAAAATTGAAAAACTATTTTTCTAAAAAAGGCGATTCATAAAAATAATAGAATAGAAACTAAAAGTGGGTGCTATTCTAGGAAATAGTAAACTCTGTTACTAGAAGGTTGTATTTTACTTAATTTATCCGGCACACCTAGAGACCTTCGTGCTGATTATTTCTCAGGAGCTATATTTACTGTCGATAATATTTCATTCTATTCTTTATTCTCCACCAGAGGAGTCATAGAAAAAAAAACCTCGCGATCCTTATAAAAATTATGATTTTGGACTAAATATTTTTCCTCGTAAATTTATCGGATATTGATAATAATGCATTTGTTGTTCCAAAATCAACAAATCAGGTCTTTGAAAATATTAAATTTATGTTGTTATTAACGATATAATCTGGCGATTTGCAACTTCAATTCTTACAATCGAGCTCTAAGCACAGTTGATTTAGATTTCAAGGATTGACGAAGCCAAATAAACATTTTATTGTTGTTTTCAAACTTAAACGCTTGCTAAATCTCGGATTCCTGACCCTCTCTCTCTGTAACTTTAGAGTTATCGTTAATATAAGTTTTACGTTTATTGCGGATTTGAACAGAATGTTCCGGGACCATCGGCTTGAGGGAAAACGGAGCTGCAAATGTCTTAAAGTTACTCGGTCGGAACAGCTGAGGAGTTAAATACGGAGAAAAGCAGCGTTATGAGCGATAGCTCTTATCACCAGATTTTATTATTAAATTAAACGACTTGAATAATGCTGATAAATTGCTATATTTCAAATAACAATTCTTTGATTTTTCGTCAATTTGTACTAAAAAAAATAGGGGATTAATTAAGATATTCATTTAAATTATCAATAAATGCTTTTTTATTAATAGATGTCAAACCACCTTCCTATTTCAAAAAAAACATATGTTCAACGTTTAAGGGGGGGCTCAACCCGGGAAATATTAATATTTTAAGTATAATATTATTATACTGGACATAATTATTAACCAGTTAAAACTCCGGGACGTCGTCTTTGAGCACCTTCAAGCTTGGAACTATTTTATTCAAACCTCAGGTATTCACATGGTCATATAAAAATTGCAGTGACGTTGATGTTACGAAAATTTCAATGAATTATCTAAATTACCCGCCTACGCCTCATCGGATATACGGAGGCTATCATGGTCCTTTTTTACTAGATTTTCTAGCTAAAAATTGTTATTTAATTCAGCTTTGCTGAACAGACCTCATCCGATGGAATCCTAGATAGCTTAAACAGAGCACAACATAATCTGTCATAATTGAATTTAAAAAATTGGTCCGAATCCGACGATTGTTAACTATTTTTTTTCAAGAAAAAACTGTGTAATTTCACAATTTCAGTATCTAAGAAAAAAAAAAGATAAATTGATCAAGATGAAGCTATTTTTTATTTTATTTTCACAAGATATATGGCTCAGTTGACTATCTAAGAATGTTATCGGATGAGTTTGTGTTTCAGCCGAATTAACATAAAAAAAAATTGGCCTAAAAACCTGTAAAAAAGGACCAGGAGCCCCGTAATGATATACAAATTGAAACCAAGAAAATGTTTCATACCATGTGTTAACTCAAGGGGGTTCTGCATGTCACTTTGCTTGCACAAAAAAGTTCTTTTTTTGATAATTTAAAAAAAAAATTCATGTATGGTTAATCGTGGTCTGAGAAATATATTATGACCTTAAAAAAAACTCTTTATTCGACGTTAAAGTCTATTTTTTGGTTTCAGCCAAATTCGCGTTTAACCACTAACCCATCGACAATATCTGTACAAAAGTGCATTTTTTTATGTCCAAGAATTTCGAAATTAGAATTTAAACCGCTTGATATTTTTTATGAGATTCACAAATTGATTACACAAAATTGTCTGAAGATTTTCAAATATATCGACTTAAACTAGATTGCATCGCTCCATTCGATGAGATCGGACGAAAGACACAAAAATATTCAATTTTGAGCTCTCCTCTACAAAGTTCTGAACTACCGCTTCAATTACAAATAGCTTGTAGAAGTCTAGTGTTGACAATATTCGATGAAAACATCACAAGACGATATTATAAATTGCTTTGAGGATAAGATACATGTAAATTAAACTGTCATGAGCATAATATTCTATGTCAAATGAAGAGCGTTCTAAAAAATGAAGGACGTTTTTCTGACACTTTTGTCTCCACAAAAACTGACACTGGACCATAAAACGAACAATTATTATAAATGTTTTTTAAACTCCATCACTGATCAGAAATTTCAAGGAACAAAACTGACTTTCTTCAAAATTTAATCCGACCTTATACTTGTCAACAACATGGATTTCAAGTTGTGCATCCGAAATTCAAAAAATCAAAAAAAACAACTTTGAAATACAAAACAAAAAAAAATTATGATATTATACTGTATGATTGATGAAACTCGGATATAGCAATAAATTACCTAACTTACCGACTAAATATTTCTCTTTATAAATTAATCTCTCTTGAAGTTAATCAATCGCAAGTTTTACCTCTGATTTAGTATTTTTTGATATTTTTTTCATTACGATCCGTTTTTTGAATGAACACACACATCGGCTGAGTCCTGATTTTCGGTCTCAGCGTGATACGGACGCTTTACCCAGATTCACCCAGCTGACAAATCGCCCCTTCCGACATCTCTCATTCACCTGTCGACATGATCCTATATATAATCTTATTTTTGATAATTATGATTTTAAAAATGAACATTTCCTATCTTCCTCAACTTCAATCCATCAATCCCTCTCACTTCGAAATGTCTACGTAGGCAAAACATCCTCCAGCGCCAAAAAAAAGTCAAATTCGAAAAACATGTTATTTTTGTAAACGCAATGGAATTAGTTCGTCGCGAATGTTTTGATTCATGTGATAAATGTAAAAAGCACTGTGCAAATTCATGTCGCAAAAAACTTTTGCTCAACTTGTTGATCATCTCTGACCTCCCAAGAGTGATTTTATTCTTTCATATATTTAGTCACCATCTTCATTTAATAAAACAATGTAAATAAATGACTCGAACCAAATTATTTGCGCCTTTTTGTTCTCTTTAGCGCCTCAAATCCAGTTGTAGTTTATAATATACATATCAAAACTGTCATTCAGAGATTAATCGAAACAATATATTTTATCTTTTGAGCGAAAGAAAACTTAGAGAAAAAACGAGAAATTTTTTGAAAAAAAGAGTTACAAAAACTTCGACTCCAATAATACTAATCAGAGAATATTTTGAAAAATGCTCCAGTTAGGTAATTATTTATGTATTCATATGTTATTAAAATACATAATTTGAAATGTCTGAGTTTTTATATATAGACGAATATCGAAAAATGTGACTTTTATCGCTAAGGAGTGTCGCTTTTGAGCCCTTTGAAATTGAAAAATACTATTTAAAAAGACAAGTGTGAAGATATTTGTTTGACTTGCTTAATAAGTCGTAACTTTGAGATCGGAGGTTGTGATAGTTAATTTATGATTTTTTGAAAGGGACCTTGTACATTAGTACAATAGTGTGTAATGGTTCAGAAAATTATTGTGTGTAATGGTTAAAGAAATATGTAATAAAATATCAAAAATGACAAAAATGAATTCTCTGTTAAAACTGATATGAAAAAGTATATTTAAAAGCGTGCATCCCCTTTTTGAAGGAAAATCGGCCTTTTATATTTGTTATGTAATTAAACGCTCTTTTCATGATTAGCAGTGCGCGCAGATATACTGTGATAAAATAAATGAACACAAATCCATACCAACGTTTGTGAGCATTTTATTCGCTTAAGGGTTGTGGGTGCTAGAATGTTGGAATTGCTGGGGAAAATAGCCCTTTCCTCCAGCTGGACTGAAGGGTCGATAACGGGCAGATAAGAATAATGAGAAAAAAAATACTGGAGACTTAAAGCTTCTCTATCAACTGCAAGTTACAATTTTTGATTCTGGTGAAGGTGGCTCACCCAGTGCCGTACTGAAAAACCGTAAAAATATGTTCTCAATTCACAACAGTAGTTAAAATCTCGGTCAATTTGCTTTAATTGATTCAAACAAAGATTTCGTGAAAGTACGACGTCTTCAAATAATACCGGGAGGTCCGGTTTAAAAAATCTTCCTCTTGATTTTTAACGGTTAAAAATGAAATTCAGAAATTCTCTTTTAAAATCTGAATAATCTCGGTCAATTTTGTTCAACAAATTGAAATAAAACAGAATATTAAGAATCGTATGAAATGTTGCCATACATTACCCGAAAATCGTTGAAAAAAATTCTCTGTAGGTTATATGGCGTGAAAAACAGATTCATTGTATAATTAATTTGCTGATGGTGAACTTTCCCAATATGATGAAAACCAATCTAACGCCCACGCTAAAATCCTTAGAACCAATCAACACACTTTTTTACGTATTTCATTATTATTTAGTGCGTGAAATTGCGTCGCTTTGTCCAATCAGAGCGCCATATTTTTTTCATCAATACTTCGCTATTAATAAAAATTATTTTTCATACAGTATATGTTTTTTTCTTACTCGAAATGAAAATTGTCATTTTAGGTATTTACAGGCCAATTAAAATGGAACTAGGTGGATTTTATTTTCAAAGCCCAAGCTATGCCCGATATTAAGGGTTTGAAATATAACAACCTCAGTTACCATTTTGTTTGCCGTAATTACCTAAATAACCAATTTTCATTTCGCCATTAAAAAAACACATACTGTATATATAAGAGAGATTTTTGCAATGTTACGAAATTCTGTTTTTTATTTTACGAACACCTGAACGTAAACACATTATCTCTTGCCATCATTTGGTCGGCTGTTATGTTTTCCGTGTTATTTTGAAGTTTTCAACTTATTTGTATATTCCTGCTCGGTTTTGCTGCTGGGCCAATTGTGCGTTTTTAAACTCGTTTCGTTAATACGCTTTACGAATTTGTTACTTAATTTGAAAAACATTCGGATTATAAAAATTTATGAAAGTGTTTACAGAACAATATTTTTTTTTTCATATTTACGCTTGATCATTTTAATCACAAGTTACAGACGTTAAAAGTGGTATCCAATACCCAGCCATTACATTCAGAACCCCCTCAAATTTAAAACTTTGAAATTGGCTCGGTTCTAATCATAAGGTAAGGAAATAACCCAAAAATGCCAAAATGTTAACGAAGAATTTTCTTGTCAAGATAATCAATCCGTTTCCTTTTTCCAAATCAGCTAGATTGATAAAGAATTCTAGCTCATCGATTGGCTCAATTTGACATTTGTTCGATTCCAAAGTCGCAAAAAGTTCAATTTCAAATTTTGGTCCGAAACTGCCCGACGTCCGATGAAAAACATCTACGACATCTTTTTCTTCAAATGGGACCGTGAGAAATCCGACAAGAATTGCTAAATTTTTTACTTTTTTCGACATTTTTGGGTCAAAAGTTACTTCTAAATGTTTTGTTTCATTTGCTTTCAAGTTGAATGTCGGTTGGCAAAAAAATTGAGATTGATTCTTCAATTTTCCCAAAGCATGAACGTGATTTGAAAATGGAGAATTTTCTGCCTCCATATCATCATATAACGGTGCATGGCCAACATCCTTTAATTTGTGTTCAAAAAAATTATAGTATAAATAGGGTGCGCACCGGTAAGCCCAGTGAGAAAACTAAAAGTTCACCAAATAAAATGGACAAACAAATGGACCCCCTGATTGTCAGAAAGTGTGATTTCAAGCACATTTGGGTTTACACAAAATTTAAATCAGATTACTCTTTTAACCGTCATTTTTACCGGTAAAAAATCGGATTTTTGAAAAAAACATAATTTTTTTGTTTAAATTCGATCTGGTGAGGTGGGGGGTTGTAAAGGGTTTTTTATTTTTGCTTTTTTCCTGTTTCCCTGAAAATTTGACACAATTTGACAAAAAATTGGACCTTCACAAATTTTCAAAAGGTAGCAAATTGTTTTGTGACAACGGCCCTACTTCTGAAAAATCATGTAAATGAAGTTTTGTATGCTAAAAATCGAAGTTAGTGCTCTATATTGGCGTTTTAAAAAGTCACTTTCTGACCACTAGATGGCCAAAAACTCTTTTTTCTGCCCGGGATACTTTTTTTTCTGGGCCATAAGCCCCGCGAGGTCAACGAATTTGTATCAACTATTGTAGTTCTCTCTGTAGTTTTACCGCTGCGCTCCCTAGGTATACGGCATACCGTATGCGACTCTGATTTTTATGCTTGTTTTATATTATAAAAATGTCTAAAATCGATTGAATGTTTTAAAAGTACAAAACAATCAAAATAACCGATTTTTTTTTTGAAATTTTTTCAAGTATTTTGTAGCTTTAAACATACAACATGTACTTCGCTAATTTGACGTGTCTAGGTTGAAAACTTCGATATTGTAAGAACATTTTTTGATCAGTAAATCGTCAGCTTAATTTCAGTGGTATTTTTAGTTTCATCACGTGACATTTTTTTGAAATTTAATAGGAGATTGACCAATAAAATCTTATTTCAGAATCCAGCAATCAATTTCAGAGAAGCTCGCGCTTATCTTTTAAGAATGTTATGATGATCATGTTATGAATCATCATGACGACCTAGAAACAAATTTGACCTTTTTTAAAATTTATCCGAGGAGGAGATAGATTTTAAAGTCTGATTTTGCCGAAAAACGTCGGTTATTTGCCGTTCGAGATATTTTTTTTTAAACCGGAAATGATTTTTTTAATTAATTCTAGATGTTGAATACTGACCAATGAATTTCTTATAAAATTTGAATTTTTGTTGACAAATCTGCGTGAAATGAGCAATTTTTGTTAAAAATTTGAAAAATCCGTAATAAAAGAAAAATTACATTTTTTAGTTATTGGTTTTTCATCGACACGATTTTATTCCTTGACAGAAATTCTGTCACAGAATATAAGCTTTATTTTGACAAGTCCAAAACGGCCAAAAATCAGTGCCGCAACACCTTTAATCCGAAATATAACAATTTAGCTTGTTAGATACATTTTGTATATTTTATTTAAACTACGTTTCGCGTTAGCATCTTTCAAGTTTTTAAGAAAATAAAAAGAGTAAGTTTCAAGACTTCACAGATTTGAAATCTAGAGCTAATTTAACTTAAGGGAGTGGTCGTCGCTGATTTGCCTGTTTTTAGATGCGGTTTCTGGCTAAACTAGCAAAGGTGGAATTCCAAAAACTTTTTGATCGTAAAGAACAACTCTGCGCTATCGTTTTCAGAATTTCAGTAATCTGATACAATCCAACCTACGCACTCACATGAACGTATAGTTAACCTAACCAAATAACACTAAAAAGCTTTCTTCTCCGTCAGTTTTCTAGAGCGTTTTTTTCGAAATTTAGCTTTTGTCGGACAAAAACTTTAAAAACGAAATCGAGATTTAGAGGCTTTTTCAAAAGCCTACTCCTCCGCCAATTTTCAAGATAAATTATCGGTTTATACTTTATATGAAAGCTCAAAAAATTAAATTTGATAGAAAAAAATAGTTTTTATCGTTTTTTGTATATATTCAAACATTTTTAAGAATTTTGGTGGTATTTTTGAATCGGAGAAAGCTCTAGATTATTCTTCGTATTGATGGTCTGGAGCCTGAAACAAAAAATAAATGAAAATGATGAAAACAAAAGTGTTTTTTGGTAAGGTTTACTATACGTTCATGTGATTGCGTAGGTTGGATTGTATCAGATTACTGAAATTCTGAAAATGATTGCGAAGAGTTGTTTCTTTACGTTTAAAAAAAGGTTTTTGGAAATTCCACCTTTTTGCTAGTTTAGCCAGAAACCGCATCTAAAAACAGGCAAATCAGCGACGACCACTCCCTTAAGCTCTTAAAAAATTAAGTAACAAATTATCTTCTTTTTGAGCCACTGTCCTTATATATCATATAATCAAATTGATTCATTACTTGAAAGTGAATTGTAACAGGATGAGAAGATAAATTAGTAACCGGTGTTTTCTTGGTAGTCTTAGAAGAATTCTTCGCAATTGTGCCAAACCTCAGCGCGTTAGACGGAATAAAAATCGGTGATGACGTAATCTCTACTTCTATAGGCATTTTTATAGGGTCTAATTTACCAATTTTTATCACCAAGTTATCTTTATAAACCCCCCAGGAGGTCGCTGAACTCACGATAGTAACCTCACGACACTCGAATGGATTTAACTCGCCAACTTCAGGATGCACAAGAATGGATACTCCATATTTCGACTAGGAACCGGTTTTTTATTTGATTTTTTTTT
>SCLH01001620.1:47665-63491 GCA_004367855.1 Oikopleura vanhoeffeni | reverse complement strand
TAATAGTGCACGTACTATATTTGTCCAAAATGAATACTGAGAGATATCAAAAAATACAAGGGCACAAGAACCATTTCGAATCAATCTTGGAATTAACCTTATTACGAACCAGAATATTTATGACATTGTAATGCCATGAATTAATTTTTGAAAATGTTTAAGAATTTAAATGTCGTTTTTGACAAAAAACCGATTTTTTTTAATTTCCAGTTTAAATAGCTTAAAAAAATTTCCGAAAATTATCATTTTGTCCGGAAAGAGATTTTTCTGGTACTCAATAAAAATGCGTAGGTTATGCCCATTTTCCGCGGAATTTTGGACGTATAACAAAGTTACTTTGATTATCTAAAACAAACCGGGCCTTGTGATTCATTTGCCTTGTAAATTCTCTTTCCACAAATTCAGATTTTTTAGTTAAAGATTGGTCTTTTAAAAGTAACGCGTTTTGAGAAAGACCAAATTTGTTTTCTTTATGGATTTTTGTGTGATCTGGTTTCCATGAAAAATTTTTCATTTCCAAATGAACTTTTGGCTTTGCTGCTGGGAGGTTTTCGGCGATAATTGCGAAATTTGTTTTTATGGCCGTAACGTTTTTAATGAAAATAGTTTCAAATTTTAGTTCTTCTACTTCTTAATCAGTGTTAGAAACTAGCAATTTAAAGAGCTAGTTTTTAAAGAAATTAATTTGTGACATATCAAAGATACTACTTTAACGTTCGATTTAACGGAGACGTCATTATTTTAGTTTCTCCGTCAACTTTTGGCCATATAGACTGAAGTTTCATTAAAATTACGATGCTGTTTAAATTTATAAGCTTAAATTGTATACCCAAAAATATCAGAACGATCGGAGCTTTATTTCGAGGCACTATTTCCACGAAATAAGAGAAACTATGACGTTAGGATTGAAACGAACGTCAAAGTATAATCTTAGAAATAAATTTTTTTTTATATGTCAGAAACTTTTTGTTTTCAATAGTGCTCCAAAAAACTCTACCCTGTTTAAAATATTTTTATGTTTACATAAGGTCGAATTTTGAAAATTGAAATGAGCGATCTAGAAGAAAAATTCCAAAATCACCCTTTTTGACCGATAAATCTTGATTAAAAAATTTTATTGGCCCTAAAATTGCGAAATAGAATTATAAACCTGATTGATTAAGCTTTACTTCCTGAAAAAAAAATATTTTGTCAATATCTGCCGTCAAAAATAATGTAAAATAGGCGCAAAATTATGTCAAAAATATTTCTAAACATAATTTTTGAGAAAAAAATTGAAAATTTTAAAATTGAACAAAAAAAGTTTTCTGCAATTTTCGAAGTAAATAAATCATAAAGATCGTAAAGATACCGACAAACTATTTCCTTCCTATTGAAAATTTATTCAGCAAAATTGTTAACACTGTTCCTGTATGAATTTTAAGTTTGGTTTCGTCTGTTTGACTCGACCAAACAGTGACATCTAAATCTTTAACCTCGCCCAATATCTCAATAAGCGCAGGTTGATGGCTGTTTTGTATGTCACATGCAATAATCAAATCTTTATAGATTAAACTTCTTTCGGAAGTAATTGAAATTTCGATTGTTTGAGTACTTCTGGGTTCAAGATATCCGGATTTTGTGTACATTTCTATTTTTGTATTTTCTGGTATTCTTGGGTGGGATATAAATTTAGCGGTGAAAATTAATAATTTAGCCAGGTCGAGTGTTCTTGAAAACCGTTTTAAAATAATTCAAAAGTGATCGACATTTATTTTAGATCTCGGAAAATCTTCTATTGTCCTCATAGTATAGAGCTTTTAATACTACCCTAATAATATTTTTTGAATCCGGGTGACCAAAATAGAACCTTCGAGAAGGTTTTTTGTAGGGAAATCTCGACTGTCTCCTCATCTCACCTTCACATCACATTATTGTGCTAGTAGGACGCTAACGGGCTTCAACTTTTACCCATTTTTGTTCAAAACTATAAAAAATATTCATTTTATACTAAAAACGGTAAAATTTTGATTTGTGTCATAGTTTTTTTGAAGAAAAATGTCTGAAAGTTGGCATCCTATTTTTAACACTACTGTAAGGTAGGAACGGCAAATTTGTTTTTGCTAAACATTTTTTTAATTATGTTCAAATTGTAGCCCTTGAAAAATATATGTTCAGTAAAACAAATTTTTTAAAACTTTTCAGCTACTGCTCAAAAATGAAACACCGTTTTTGATATTGGCTATTGCTTGAAATTTTATGTTTTCTCGAAAAATACTTCACGGGAAATTTCAAGCTAAAACATATGCCGTTTCAATAACGGTTTTTCAGTTTTGAACAGTAGTTGAAAAAAAATTTTTTTTTTTTGCACTGAACGTAATATTTTTAAGGTAGCTTTTTTTTAATGCAACCCACCCTTGTATGCGCGATTTCTCGACGGCCAAAAGAGATATCGACAAACGGATTTTTGTACTCATGTACACTATCATGAACACAAGTAAATTTGTGATATGTAAAACTTTTTATTTTTTTTTCAAGTCAACCGGTTCACCGGTAATTGATTTTTAAACCGAAAGTTCAGGAGTTTGAATCTCAATAGGCACATTTTTTTCGCCTATTTTAACCGAAATGTATTTCTTATTGATAATAATCGGTCTCTATATGGCAACGGATTAACAGAAAAGTGGAAATAACAAAAGGTTCGTAAGACATATTTCCGAAAAAATTTTTTCGAAAATTCCTATGTTTTGCCTCAGAAAAAGCGGTAATTTCAAAGCTCTGTTACCGGTGAACCGGTTGACCAAGAACAAAAAATTTTCATATCACAAATTTACATGGGTTCGTGATACGAAAATCGGTTTGTCGATATCAATTATGGCCTTCGAGAAATTATGCTGACAAGGGTGGGTTGCATTAAAAAAAAAGCTACCTAAGAGCAAGTTTAAATATAATTAAGAAAATTTCAGCAAAAATAAGTTTTGCCGTTCCTACCTTAACCGGGTAGGCCGTCTGGTATACCGATGTCTGGTATACCGTATACCAGTAAACATTTTGAATCGGATGATTTGACCCTACTGAGTTATTATTCCAGCTTAATTTATATCTCGCCTTGGTAAAATTTCAACGGGGATAAATTGGAAATGTGCGCCTATCGGTGAAAAATTTATAAGTTCGACTTCAAAAACTTTTTTAACTCCTACGAACAACTTTCCAAGATCAATTTTTGTACATTTAAATTGAACCAATGGCTGCACACCATTTCCCTTGAGGAAAAGTTGAGAATGAGTTGCCCCGGTGAATTGCAAGGTTAACCCATCGAGACAATATTCTGATTCCGGTAACCACGTTATTCCGACCAATACTTCCTGGAGCGGCTCTAGAATGGCCGATTTTATCGAAATTTCAAGGTCGTTTAGAGGCGTTTCTACCATGAATAAAGCACGAATGGGGTTTCGGTTTTCGATAGTAAAAGTTAAAGTTTTTCGAGTTCCAACTTCTACAGTACCAAAATCAGCACTGCCAAGATTCACTGTCACTTTTCAAGAGTTATAAAATGTAAATGAAAAAATATAATTTTATCAAAGAAATCCACACGTGGCAATAGAGGTAATAATTTGAATTAATAAAAATTGTATTTCAGCGAAATTTGCCAAATTGGTAAGCGGACCCATCCACCACGGAAAATTTATTTCATTAAATGAAATAAAATATTTCTTTCGATTTTTACGTAGAAATCGTACAAAAACAAATTGATTAAATTTTTTTCAAAAGACGATTTATAAAGTAAAAATAATCAATCTGAAAAAAATATGATTATACGAAGTAAGTTCAAAAGTGGCAACTTTCGTTCGAAGAAGTTTTTATCCGAAATTTTGAAGTGGCAAAAAGTTTCCCATCAAGAGAAAAAAAATGAAAAAGTGCAAATCTGTCAAAATGCGCCGACCCCCCCCCCCTTAAAGTATTTACTGTCGAAGTTGTCGAATGTAGTTTTTTTTGAAGAAAGTTTTCAAAGCGTCTGCTCAGACGCACAAAAAAACGTCCGCTTTGACACACAAAGACGAATCTTGGTCTAAAAATAATGGAGCTAGAGAGCTTTTGATAAGCCAAATTTTCAGCATAAACAGCGCATATATACTGTTTAAAATTTAAACTTAATTAAACAAATTTCGCGGGGTATTACGATTAAAAGCTTGGACTTATTGATTTTTTTTCTCAAATTTTTTTTTGAATTTCGTCCTATATTGTTATTGTTTTTAAATCCTTCGTTAGTCAAAAACATGAGCAACAAAATTGAGAAAAAACGTCCGCTTGGACAAATTTGACAATTGCAATATTTATTAATTTTTAAAGTTTTTCCATGATAAATTCACTAATTTTATAACGATTTCTTGTGGTGGTTTGACATTCGCAATAACTTTAAAGAGTAAATCGTTTCCCGATTCAATTCCACATTTTAATATTTCATTTATATTTCCAGGTACTTCTGCCTCGACACACAACTGGAGGGGACACATTTGCCCCGCGGGTATCACTCCATAGCTAGGCTCTACGGTACACACAGAGTTTGATCTTTTCCATTCAAAGCGCAAATCGCCAGAACTTGGATTCATTAGTGAAAATTGGCGTTTTAATCGAGAACCGGCCGGAATTTCACCAGGAATATCCATGATTGGCGGCAGTAATTGTCCTTTTAGGGATCAGCAACGGTGAAAATTATAAAGTCAGACATTTGTAGGTCCTATAACGATGTAGGTAAATCAGATTTCTGCTTTAGCATATTTTTATTGAAAAAAATCGCACTTTGAATCATTATTTTCTATTATCTAGGGTCTTGAACTGGGAACCCTACTGACCAAGGTCTGATTTTTTTTAGATGGGTCATATAAAACGGTTAGATAGCTCGGAAGTGGCAAATACGAACTTTTTGAAATTTTAGGTCATAATATAACTTTTCCGTCTACGTGTCACTGCAGAGCCGGTTTTTTCGATTTCCGCTTTCTACCGGACATTTGCCAAAAATTATCGGTTTTTCGCCAGAGAAAAACATCGAAAATTACTGGTAAAAAATCGGAAATCGAAAAAACTGGCTCTGCAGTGACGCGAAGCTTTAAAAGTTACATTATGGCTCAAAATTTCAAAAAAATCGTATGTACCAGTACCGAACTATCTTTTTGATGTGACCCATCTAAAAAAAATCAGACCCAAGCTTGAATCGTTGATAAAAAATCTTAAGAACGTTCTAAAGGCGTTCTGGAGGTTATCGCCATCAAGCAAAATCCGACCCTTTAGTTGTCAGAAAATGAGTTTTTGAAACACTCACTTTCTTTGATTTTTAGGATACAAAATTGATTTACGTCGGGTTGTCATCACTAGGACAGTTCTAACGAACAAATTTTCTACATTTTAACAGTATTACGGAGAAACAGTCTCCCTCTAATCACATAAAAATTTTCCGGGAAATTGTTTTGAAAAAAATCCCAAAATTTGTGAAAGAAAATTTGAAGGAAAAATATTA
The DNA here is from genome assembly GCA_004367855.1 of Oikopleura vanhoeffeni. Taxonomy (NCBI): domain Eukaryota; kingdom Metazoa; phylum Chordata; class Appendicularia; order Copelata; family Oikopleuridae; genus Oikopleura; species Oikopleura vanhoeffeni. The sequence continues at coordinate 57,997 of SCLH01001620.1, read as the reverse complement.
TGCCTTATTTTGTTCTTCGCTGCCCCCGGTAATTTTAATCAATAACCTTAATCATTGGCCAATGAAAATTCGAATTTTTATTGATTTTTATTTCATTATTTTCTAAAGAAGAAAATTCAAAGATTTGAATTCTGCCCAAGCTTTTTTAATTCAAAAGTAAGAAATTTCCCCTATGTGCATCCTACATATTGCTCTTAATTAAGAATTCTTTTTAAGAAACTAAAGTTTTCAAAAATACCCAAATTTTTTTTGAAATTTACGGTGAAGAGCTAAAAAACCTGATTATTTTAGCTCAAATTAAATAATAATACGATGCATTTCGTAATTTAGAGGCTACGATAGAAAAAACGTAGCGACCCGTGCCTACAATTGGTAGACATTCACCATTTAGTTCAAATTCGGCCGAAACAATATTTGACGTGGAATCTTCAGAGTCCAAATTCGGTACTCCTACCAAGTTTAATCGATAAATTGAGCAAAAGTGTCCTGAATTTTCAGGGGCAAAAACAAAATTAACCATTGTCACAGCATTCGGTTCAAGGAGGCCACTGGATGGCGAGGCCATAAATGGGGAGATTTTATCTTCGTTTCGATAGACAAATTGATTTGAAATTTGATTATCTTGGTCCGAATCGAGGTGGGAAAATGCGACCAATTCCGGTTTCATTTTTAAGAACTTTCGAGGATATTATTTATTATACATCAAATTCACTATCATTTTATTTAATAACTTACTCGAAAAAAATTCGAAAATTTGGTTGAAATAAGAAGTTAATGATAAGAGTCATTTTACAACGAGAATGTAATGCTCACCATATGGGCCATATCGAATGGCCATATGATATGGCTATAGCAATTTCATTCGATAAACGAAAATGTTGAATACGAAATTGTTATATAGGCGAGATAAAAGTTTTGATAAGTGGAAAAGGGGTTTTCAGTTGCATAACGCTCTGTGATTGGCTGTCTCCAAAATACTCCGAGCATTTCATTGGCCAAAAAAGCTTTAGAAATTAATTTCCATCAAACGAAAACTAGTTACCTTATTCCCGGTTAACTGGTTAGTAGATTGGAAGACCGAAAAAAATTGCGATGTATCAACTTATTGACCCTGGTATACATTTGGAATTTCTTGAATATGATGTACCCTTCTCGAAAACATACAAAGGATTTGATTATGTCTTTTTCACTTATGAAAAAGTTTATCTCGCCATAATCATATAATCTATCGTTTAAAATATATACGTTTTTTTCGAATATATCGTTTATAGATATGAAAAAATGTTTCAAGATACTTTGTATGTTTGTTTATATTAACCCATCACTGAAATGGTAGGGCGATGTGACTCTCGTTTCTGATTCCGAATTTTACTTTGACTGGATTCTGTGGTACCATGCTGGGGAAAGTGAGTCTTTGAGTAGCATATTTATCATAAAGTTCTCCAAGTCCCGGCTCAAGAGTATCTATCATTATCTCAACTTTTGCTTCTTCTCCCATTCCCAAAAATGTGATTTCTTAACAAATATATAAATTAATATAGGCGGGATAATTAATTCTAATTTCTATAGAAAAAAATCAGGCCAAACATTTATACCACAAAATTGAAATACTCATAATTCGCTCATCTTAAAACTCCCGAGACATAAAGTATATTATATACTGTATATATTAGGTGTATTGGGATCTTTATGAAAACAAGTTGTTTAAAAAAAAATAGGAAAAACTATAAATCAAAAAGTATTTGAAAAGAAATTATTTTTGAAAAGCAAAAAAATTTTTTGGCGCAAGATTTTTTATTTCAAAATTGCATGAAAAATCTCAAAAAAAATTGTTAGAGCAATTTTAAAATAATAAAAATCGATGCAAAAGATACAACCACCTAAAAAGTTACCTTTCGTTTGGCAATTATCGCATGCTAAATACAAAACATTGTTCTGATTCCCCACAACTTTTGGTGCAAACTGTATCACTAGATCACGCTCTTCACCCGTTTGAATTTCGAACATTGAGGGCCAAATAGTAAACGGGCCAATCGTCGTGCTGTGCGGCGTCACTGCATTTCGGAAATTAGCCGCGGGCCAATCATCTTGCTTCACAAAACAGAATTTTCCAGGGCCACCTTGATTTTGAATTCGGATTGAGATTTCGTTCTTTCCTCCAATTAAAGAATAGCCAACGTCGATTGGGGTAGGGATTGTTAACACCGGCTTGTCTCGGATTGCCAAAATTGGTACTTTCCAGAGGATTTTTTATCATCGACAAAAAAAATTTCATAATTACTTGTTTTATAAAATACTTAAGGTGCTTGTCTAAGCTGTTTTAGGCATTTTACCGAAACAGAACGCAAAACAAAAATAGGGAAATGTAGTAAAATCGAATTTTGCGATTCCATTTTTTGATGAAAAATTAACTTACAACTTGATCGTAGCAACTTCTTACTAAGACCTAACTTAATTATTTTATAATGAGAAATTGTTTTTACTCTCTAGCGCTTGTCATGTAACAAATAAGGCGAGACTTGTTCATAGCTTGAAGTAAATCGCTGTCTAGAAATCGTTCGGTACCAGCAAGAAGTGGCTAAGATGAATTTTGAACTTATTTTTAGTCAAAAAAATATTTAGACTCGGGGATCGTAATCGATATAATTTGAACTTTATTTGAATAAATTTTATTGAAATTAGTTTACTTAAGTGAGTGGTCGTCGCATTTTAAGGGGTTTGCAATAGCCAATTGTCGCAAAAGTACAAATCGTTGGACCAACTTTTACCTCTCTTTGATATATTTAAACAAAAATATTGCATCCCTAAAAACAATCGAAAATGACGGATGGCTCGTTCAATTAGAAACGTGCTTACAAAAGTGACGGAATAATTTTTTCAAAGTGTATCTCCTCCCTGAGTTTTCAAGGTTCAACAATGATTTATGATTCAAATTAACCGGACGGAACGTGAGCAGACCAATATGAAGAGTTTTTGGGAAAATTCTTTGATTTGGCTTCAGAATCACCAAAAAAAATATTTTGACCCTATGTTAACTAGTGCAAAATACAGTTTTTTGGTGATTCTGACGCCAAATCAAAGAATTTTCCCAAAAACTCTTCATATTGGTCTGCTCACGTTCTGTCCAGTTAATTTGAATCATGAATTATAGACTATAATTTATAGTTGAACCTTGAAAACTCAGGGAGGAGATACACTTTGAAAAAATAATTCCGTCACTTTTGTAAGCANAAAATCAGCGACACCCACCCCCTTAAGTCACTGAAAACTGTCTGACTAAAACGATAAATACAAATAAAATATTTGCATCAATATTTAATTAACGTTTCGATATATTGTCATTCTCAAGAAGCGGTAGTCTTCTTATGATAAATTAATATCGGTTATGACTAAAGTTGACCCAAGGAATCTCATGTTGGCAATTATTTTTATCAAAACAATCTAGAACAAAAAATCTAGAATTTTTTCAAAATTCGAATATTTTTTTTGCTTTAACCCCGCATAAAAACCGGTATTCCACCATGATAGTGAACATCGAAGAAACGATGCATGACATTCCAAATTATCGGAAATGTCTTAATCGAATTCTAGAAATTTCATTATTTTTAAGCAAAATTATAAACCTAATATTCGAATTTGACGCTGATCGCGTTAAAAATTTTGATTAGCTGTAAGCCAACTTTTTGATCGAGAAATCTCAGCTTCAACTTTTGGTGGTACTTTTGTTCCGATCAGTACGAACTTTTTTTTCGAACTTTTCATTTCCGGTTCACTTATAGTCATATTTCTAGATTTTATTCAAAAATCCTTCTCACTTTTACCGCATTATATTTATCTACCTTAGTCGAAAAATGGCTTCCTTCTAAACATTCGTCTAAAAGAAGATAGAGTTTGAAGTCGAAAATGGCAATCGGCGTTTAAGTGAGATTCTAGAAGAAAAAAAGTCAAAAATCGAAAATTCTTTCTCATCACTTTTTTTTTCTAGATAAACTCACCACCTTGTGTTGATGTAACAAGGTTGACTTTGGAATGTGTAATCGTTAGACGAAGGCTAGATCTACAAACGAGTATCCTCAGATTTTTTACAACTACCTAGATTTGAAATCTGAGTTGTGATTGAAAGGTACCAAAAAGCGACACCCACCCCCTTAAGTTAACTTGAAAATTCAAAAAATAACGCATGTTCGCGCATCTGATAGAAAAAACTCCCACGCCTTTAAATGTTCCTCCAGGATGACGTACCTCAATTTCGCATGCATCATCGGCTAAAGTATCTGGCATAAACTGAACTCTATAACTGACAGACATCCCCGGTCCAACTCGTCCATCTTGTGACGGATATCTCCCTAACCCCAAATGGAATCTCGGATTTTCAGGCGGTAATATTGTTACTGATCTAGATACAGTATCTTTATTTCGTATTTCCAAAATGGTTTCTAGAACAGTTCCAACGCTCCATTTTCGGAAGACGATTTGAGGTGGGACGGCATCGAAAATATCTGAGGATGCTGGTTTTTCGGATCGCGGATTTTTCAAGAAATCAAATGCAACGTTTTGCATTCGAGCCAAATGGTTTTGAATACGGACATGTTCGTCATCATCTGCTCGACAAAGCCCTGAAAATAATATTAGTTGTAGTGTCAAATGTGTCTATAAAGACATGTTTTTTAGCTTCTGATTTGTTGTTCGCTAGAAATCGGTACCACAATGAAACATACTTTCATCTTTCGGTGAAGTAAAAAGCCGTCTTTAAAAATTTTGATTGTGAAGCAAGTTCTGTCGTTTCGTCTTTAAAAAAGCAGTCCTTCTGTTAAAATTTGACGGTATTAGTAAAATTTTTGAACTATGAGATTTGTATTTCTTTTTTTGAAATAAAACGATTTTTTTCAAATTATACAAAAGTTAATTTCCGTGATAATTCTTACGGTGTATTTTTAACAAGATTTTGAGTGAAAGTACCTTTTGCATATAATGGTTTGTGTAATTTTAAAAATTGCATAATTTGAATTTTTGCACTTTTCAAATGAAAATTTTCGAATTTAAAAAAAAGATCATCATTATAAAAAGTAAAATCGGGTCCCACCTTTGTTTGTGACACCAGGTTCTGTTAACTTTATTTTCGTCTTTGATTTATTCTTATTATCTCCTCCATCAACCCTCGCTGTCAGCTTAAAATCTTCAGAGCTGGTCCTACTCAATGTTTCCAAATGTTCTATTTTCTTCGGTCTTTTATAAAGATAGAAAATTCAGGTAATTTTTTTTAATGGGCAACCCTGTCTGAAAATCAAACAGTAAGAGATGATCAAAAAATTTATACGGTCAACTCGGTGCGCGGCGATCTGCTGCACAAGCTATTACTCATCGTCTCCTATTATTTTGTAAGGAATGCAAAATCAAAGCCAATCAGAGACGCGTATTCAACCAACGCTATAAGTGGGGAGTAGATGATCGAAAATTTTCTAGATACATTTTTTAATTGAAAAATACCGCTTGTATATCTATTACGGGGTCCTCTGGTCGTAAATATCTCGTGAATAGTACAATAATAATAAATTGGTCAGAATGGGACTTTTTTTTTTTTTTTCTGTGATTACTGAAATTTTTTAATTATCAGTTTTGATTGAAAATAATGCCCTGATTCAAACCATTTGTTTCAATTTAATTTTTTTCATATATTTGTGCCCAATTTGAGCTATCTAAGAACTCAATCGAATTAGTCGTTTTCAAAAGGCGAATTATATAGAAATTTCTGCTGAAAAAGTGGCAAAAAACGACCAGAGGACCCCGTAATTGATATATCTTACTATCCATTCCTTTTAGATTCTCCCATTGATTTAGAAATTCGGGTATTTTGAGTTTCTGAGCGATATCGAGGAGATTCCAGTGGTTCATCGGGAATAGAATCATCTTTAGGGTAAAAACTACTCGGAAGTAACAAGGCAGTAGGGAGTCCACTTTCTAAATATTTTTAGTCAATTTCAAAAATAAGAACCGTCTTTTGACACTTGCATAACATTTTTAACCTTTAAAACTCTCCTAAAAATAACAANACTGACCGGAAATCCGCCATTACCGGTCAAGCGGTCAGAAATTCAAAAAACAAAATCCACCGCGAGACGCGGAATTAAGTTTTTCTCTCTGCCAATATATAGTCTTATGGGGTTTCAAAATACCAGAAAGCCGTCATTTGGGCGTAGCTCCTAATAAACCACCTTAGCAAAAAAAGGGTATGGTAAAAACGTCTTTTTTGTTGATTTTCTCAAAAAATATCAATTTGAATGTTTTTGAAATTTTTGATTGTCACCATTGAATCAACCGATGACTATTTATTATAATTCAAGCCTTTTCTAAATCTAGAAATTATCAAAATTAACTTAATCCACAGATTGCGATCCCTACCCATAATTATCAAATTTCTCAAATAATTTCAAAAAATGAAAAAAAATTTGATTTTACTTTGAATTGCGAAACTTAGAATATTTAATTCAATAACCTAGATTAGTCAGACTCTGGTCTAGACTGCTTACATTGATAAACACAGGCATCTCAGTGCGCACCCTAGTTATAACTAGAGTTTACAGTAGAGTGTATTTAAACGGACAGGTTTTTAGATTGGATTTGGGTTACAAAGTCCTGCTAGCGTGCATTTAAAGATGCAGTTTTGTGATGCAAAATATCCGTCACGTTTTAACGGATAATTTGAATGGTCCAAATGCCCATTTAAACTCACGCTTGCAGGACTTTTTAACCCAAATCCAATCTAAAAACCTGTCTGTTTAAATACACTCTACTGTAGCCCGGTAGAATTTTTAAGTATTAGATAAGAGGTTTTAGTAAAAATATTAATTCTGAAGGTTAAATTTAAATGAATAAACAATCATTTTATTCCAAATCTTTCATGTTCAAATAGTCTTTTAGAAAATAAAAAATCTAAATATCAAAATATTTGGTTGTTGGCGATATATCGAAAATGATCCCTACTGCGCTGTTTACACCAGTAGGCGTAATTATGAGCCAGTGTCCGATCCGAATACTCGATTGTCGACTTAATTCAAGAATTCCGCTATTTCATCGGTCACTTACGCCTACTGGTGTAAAAGCCGAAGTAGGGATCATTTTCGATATATTATATGCAATTTTTTTTGTAAAACAACATTTTGGGGTTAGCAAAAAGTTTTGGGGTTAGCTTTTCAAAATCATTAAATTTTAGAACACCGGTTAAGCTACTTTTTGATATTTAAACCATTTTTTTAAAACTACATTTTTATAAGCTTTCGATTTATTTCAAATCATCGTCAGATAGGTTTTTTTTAGTGCGAACTTTTTGAGAAATATTTTTCGCAGGTTAGCATCGTTATAATTTGGCAATCAATTTATAGTGGGCCTCGAATTTTTTTTCGATAATTGTAGAAGTTTATAAATTGATTGGAAAATTATGGCAATCAATTCGTGGCTCACTATAAATTTATTGCCAAATTATTACGATGCTAACCTGCGAAAAATATTTCTCAAAAAGTTCGCATTAAAAAAAAACTATCTGACGATGATTTGAAATAAATCGAAAGCTTATAAAAATGTAGTTTTAAAAAAATGGTTTAAATATCAAAAAGTAGCTTAACCGGTGTTCTAAAATTTAATGATTTTGAAAAGCTAACCCCAAAACTTTTTCCTACTTCCGCTCGTGCGTTATTTTAACGATGTGTTTTTACGGGTGTTATAAACAAGTGTCGCGTGTTAAATGCTTGCACTTTAAATTTGAACAAACACAAAAGATAATCGATTTTGAGCCAACTTTCAATTTTATGATTTTTATTCCTTATAAAAGCGTATTCAACTCACTGGAATTTCCTATCTAAATTAAATAATATACAGTAGTTGAGGGCAATAGGCAACACTTTTGAGCTGAAATGATGGCAATAGGCAACAGTTTTGACAAAAAATTCGTGTGTTGCCAATTGCCCTCACCCACTGCAATTGATTTGCGGACCAAAGCAGCAATGTTACCACAATAAACTTTGGTTATAGACAAAAAAAATTAAATCTTCTAAATTTTTTGAAAAAAATTGAAGACAACAATTGAAAGAATGCGTAGGCAAAAACTTCTTTTTGATAAAAATTGAAATAATTCATCGTTTCAAATGATTTAAATAATAAAAATTTCCGAAATATTGCAAATAAATTTCTCAATAAAAATTTGACTTATAAAAATATTTAGAGCAGTGTTCTGAATCGGGATCGTGGGAATTAAAAACCCGATCCTGAGTCGGTATCGGATTTGATAAAGAATATAAGGTCGGGATCGAAAAGAATATTAGGTCCAGATCGGGATCGGAAAAAAAGTTAGGTCGGGACCATATCGGGATTGAAAAAAACTCTAGGTCGGCCCGGGATCGGGATCCCGAGGATGATATTAGCGCCGGAATTCAGGGATAGTTATGAGTGATCAGTTGGCGCGACCACTTTTAAATTTATTCAGATATTGTCAAAATTGCCCGTAGGACCCGTTTATGTCGGAAACCTACACAAATTCGGACAATTTATTATCATTTTTTTTGTACCTTAAAATTTGTATATTAAAATTTCTTTTTAGGTGGAAGTGATGAAATAGTAAAAAATTGTTCAAATAGTCATCAATTAGTTCGAGTCGTGATAAAACTTGCGGGTTCAAACAGAACAAATTTATCAGAAAAAAGCCTAATTACAGTGGAACAAACAATCGAAAAAATTTTACGACAAGTTTTCAGGCACCGTATCACAAAAACATTTTTTCCCGGAATTTCTATGATTTCGAATAAATTGACTTTTCACAGAGAAAATGCATGAATTTGAAACAGGGAGAAAGTTTTGGGGGTTGGGAATAGAAAATACATCATTCTTAAAAGGAAATATTTTTTATTCCGCAATACCAGAAGTATTTTTTGAATCTTGCAAAGTCAGGAAAAATATTTTCACATCAATATTATATAAGCGTTACAGGTGATAGTGAGTTAACCAACGTCTAAATCGGACAAAAATAACTTCTGTGTGAGTCAAAAATTTGCTACAGCATAGTACGGGTTTGGGTCAATAAGTCCTGCTAGCGTGCATTCTAAACGTACTGAACAGTTTGAATTGTAAAAGCGCGGGTATAAATGCACGCTAGCAGTACTTTTTGATCAAAAAACAGTAAACGCACTATACCCTTTTCTCAACGGAACTCCATCTAAAAAACGTTTACTATCGCTATAGCGCGTGTTCGAATTCCACTAGTGTTGTTTTAGTGATTGTCTTGAGTATAATTATAGGCAAGGGGCTTGATATTTGGATCGCTTAATTTGATCGGTGTGTTATTACTCATGCAATCACTAAGACAATCACTTAGAAAACATCAGTGGGATTCGAACACGCGCTATAGAGATAGTAATCGTTTTTGAGATGGAGTTCCGTTGGGAAAAGGATATGTAGTAGTACAGGAATTTGGTTTCACATAACAATCTGTGAAGAATTTGCAGAAATTGATTGGAGAAAGTTCTTACAATTTTGAGATGAGGCGCTAATGATTTAAATTTGAAAAAGAAAAAAAAATAATTTTTGAGTTTCCGATGAATTTTGACATCCACCGTTTCGATTTACTAAGAAACAAGATCAAAAATTTGAATTCTTCAAAATACTTTTTTAAAATTTTCTCTTTTTATTTTGGGAAACAATTTGACTGCAATTAACGTAAAATTAGGTTTCTTTTGTGGATCAAAAAAATATTGCATCCATCTTTTTGATAAGAAAAATTGTCAACTAAAAAAATTAATTTTTCTACAGAAACTTTTTAAAATTTAATTGTTTGTTAAAAAGTCAGATAAAAATTCTCATTACAAGAAACTAATGTTGAAGTCTTTTTCGATAAAAAATCCATTTTTCATAGATTGTTTTAAAAAAATTTCATAAAAAAATATTTTTGTATAAATTATCTTTCTAACAAAAAGCTAAAAATAAAATTCATGAAATTAATGTTTTTAAAAAATGTTGAAGTTTTGATTAATTTTTATTTTTTTTCATTTAACATGCGGTTTATTTCAAAAATATTCGAGAATTTTACAATGATTTGACTTTTCATAAAAATCAATTAATTTTTGAAACCCGCATTTTTAAAATAAAAAATAATATTTTTATTTTTTTAAACATTTTGTTTATTTTGTCAATGAAAAGGCATGAAGTCATTTTTACAGTTATATATATTTATAATATTTCTACAGGATAGAAGGACATTTGTGTATGTTTCGATCGCATGAAGTTTTCCATGATGATAATAATTAATCGGTTTTGAATAAATGTGTGTAAACAGACGAGAAAAAAAAA
>SCLH01001620.1:23912-38372 GCA_004367855.1 Oikopleura vanhoeffeni | reverse complement strand
CCAAATTGTATGGTTGTTTAGGGCACAATTATATGGGGAGGAAACCCCCCTAAGTGTGTTCGATGTGGGCTACGCCCACGTTAGGGGGAGACCCCCTAAAACCCCCCAAATTGTATGGTTGTTTAGGGCACGATTATATGGGAGGGAAACCCCCCAAACCCCCCTAAGTGTGTTCGATGTGGGCTACGCCAACGTTAGGGGGAGACCCCCTAAAACCCCCCAAATTGTATGCTTGTTTAGGGCACGATTATATGGGGGGAAACCCCCCTAAGAGTGTCTCGTGCACGAATTTCACACTTTTTCCCACTGTTCCGCGATATTTCCCAATCGAATAAAATGACCTTGAAACAGAATTCGAACTAATTTTGATTCAATTTACTATTTTAAAAATCTGCAAAATGTTCGAATGTGGACAGTTCATTTTTACAGGCAAATGTCTGTTTTTGAACTTCATGGCAAATTACGATGTCCCCAAGTTTTATAATTATAAGTATCAGAGACTAAATAGCTCAATAAGTTAAGCAGGTACCATATCAAGTACGTGGGCTCCTGGTCCTTTTTTACTAGTTTTTAAGCCAGTTTTTTATTTAATTCGGTTTTTAAAAACAACTCATCCGATAACATTCTTAGATAGCTCAAACTGAGCACAAATATCTTGTGAACAAAAAAAATTAGTTCATCGGATCAATTTGTTTTATCTTTTTTCTTAGATTACTGAAATTGTTAAATTACTAGTTTTTCTTAAAAAAATTGGTAACAATCGTCGGATTCGGACCAATTTTTCAAATTAAATTATTCACCAGATATTTGTGCTCTGTTTAAGCTATCTAAGGATTCAATCGGATGAGTCGTTAGCAAAAGCTGAATTAAATAAAAAATTTTGGCTAAAAATCTAGTAAAAAACGACCAAGAGCCCCCGTAATTGATATCTCAAAATGAGTCACGCACTACAATATATGACTAACCCAAACGATTTTTATCTTCAATCCTATATAAAATCTAACTTATATGAAGAAAAATTCTACACGTATTATTATGGTGCCCAGAAAACTAAAAGCTAAAGAGAAAATATAAGCACAACACGTACTCCATCGTCCTGATCTACATGTATGATTTGACAATTTATGTCAGGAAAAATTTTGGATCATACCTAGGAAGAATTCCCTAAAAGACCTGTCTGTTTTTGAACTGCATGGGAAATTACGATGTCCCCAAACTTTAGAATTATACGTATCAGAAACTAATTAGCTGACTAAGTTAATCAGGTACCCTAAGCCACGGTATACAAATTATATATAGGGTGCGCAGCGGGAACCCTCCAGACTGAACTTTTTTTCGATATTTATGTTGCTTTATTTTCAATAAGACTTTTGTACAATAAAATATGTGTGTTTTCAATAAATAAACACCTAGAATTTATCCTAGAGCTAGCAAAGAGCTAAAAAATGATTTATCTACTAGTAATTTTCTCATTTTATTGAATTTTTAGATTTCTAATCATTGACCAGATTGAGTATTCCCAGTACTTCAAATGACAATACGGTCAAACTACTACAGATCAATAGATCTTACCCAAACCGAAAAAAGGGTGTAGTTCTATAATACAGTCGTACTATAGGAAATACAGTAAGTTTAGGCTTTTTTGCCGTTTCCCTCACAAAATTAATTTTAAATAGGTAAAAAATAGNAAACCCCCCAAATTGTATGGTTGTTTAGGGCACGATTATATGGGGGGGAAACCCCCCTAAGTGTGTCTCGTGCACGAATTTCACACCTTTTCCCACTGTTCCGCGATATTTCCCAATCGAATAAAATGACCTTGAAACAGAATTCGAACTAATTTTGATTCAATTTACTATTTTAAAAATCTGTAAAATGTTCGAATGTGGACAGTTCATTTTTACAGGCAAATGTCTGTTTTTTGAACTTCATGGCAAATTACGATGTCCCCAAACTTAAGAATTATAAGTATCAAAGACTAATTAGCTCAATTAGTTACACTATCTGATGGGGAGGGTTGGAAAAAGGATCATCCCGACTTGATTTTCTATCCCCATCCCCTAGGGGACCATCCCTTCCCCATTTTATCCCCCTGAAAACGGGATTCATCCCCAGGGGATAGGGACCATTTTATCCCAAAATTTGCAAATAATATTATTTTCAAGATGGGATACTGAGATATTTTGGGGGAGTTCTGGTCTTAAAGGGTGATTTTTAAGGGGTGACCGACGGTCACTGACCGTTCTAAAATGCAATTATTGAAAGGAAGCACACAAAATTTTAGAAAATGTAAGCTTTTTTCGTTCAAAACTTCAAGCCACGTCAACATTATTTTTCGTCTGGTCAAGCCAAGCCAGACAAAAACCTAATAGGTATTACCTATGGCTTGCCGAGGTTTGATATTGCCTCCTTCCCTGTCAGACTTCGACACCAACTGGTTTGGCTCAAAAATGAAATAAATTGATAAAAAACTTAATCAAAAATTGAAAATTTTCTTAAAGTCCAATTTTGTATAAAATCAAAAATTAAAATAAAGCAATAATAAAAAAATGGCATTCAATACATAACGTTACTCGTCCAAACGATTTTTATCTTCAACCCAATATATAAAATCTAACGTATATGAAGAAAAATTCTACACAAATTATTATGGTGTCCGGAAAACTAAAAGCTAAAGAGAAAATACAAGCACAACACGTACTCCATCGTCCTGACCTATGATTTGACAATTTATGTCAGGAAAAATTCTCGATCAAACCTGGGAATAATTCCGTGAAGGACCTGAGACAAAAATGCTCTCATGGACCATGAGTCATGGTCCTGATAAACTGAGACCTTAAAAATTTGAAAAAAAAAATTTGAAATTTTTAGTGTATTATAATATTTGGTATTAAAATTGTTGATAATTGTATTGGGGAAAATAAAATTTAATTTTTTGAACGTCCTTTGGAAAAACTTTAAAGTTAGACGAAAATAATTCTACCGATAGATCTCATAAAATTTTCCGGTCATTTTTTGCCTTTATTGCATTTTTAAGAGAAGTCTTAGTTAAGGAAGGCCCGAAAAAAAATTTCCTACGGTAGCTGATTTTTTGGGAAATTACGAATAAAAATGATCTATGCGAAAAAAAATTTCACAATTCTCCAGGAAAGTTTTCAAAAACGCTATTTTTTAAATTGCCTATCTTTTGGCTTGGAATTTTCGAAATAAATGAAAGAATAAATTCAAGCCAATAGATTGGCAAAATTTTTTCAAAAAATGCTAATTTTTTCAAAAAATGCTAATTTTTTCAAAAAATGCTAATTCATTGAAAACGGGACATAATTTTTTTTTCAAAATTTTGTCTAGGTCAATTTCAGCACCGAAACCAAAAGTAATCCGAAAATAAACAAAATCTGAGCTGGTCGAATTATGCCGTTCCTTCCTTAGTCTCAGGGGTGTGCGATATTTAGTTCCGCTTCTTCTGATATACTAAATTAGTTTGAAGAGACATGAAGGGGCAAAAAATAAAAATCAACTTTTACCGGCTAAAATACCGGTTTCGGAATTGATTTCATCTCAGTAATTTCTTTGTAAAAGTCTTGTATAATTTTTCGAGAAATTTCGTCCGGAACTGTTATGTATTTATTCGTGTTTAGTCCTTGTTGATCTTGCTTCGTTCGTTTCCTTCAAATGTGTGAAATGCAGCTTGTTAATTTGCAAGGCCACTTTGTGTCAAAAAAAAAACTTTTAAACTAAATAGTCACTTATAGTCAGTTAGTTTATTTTATGATGATTTACAATTTTGAAAATAAATTTATTTCGATCTTGTCGGATTCAATTTGCATTTTTTTATTGCGGAAACTAAAAGTTTGTAATTCAAGTAGCAGTTTTACTGCTGCAGAGTCGATAGTAAATAACACGTAGAATATACAGTATTTAAAATAAAATATTTTGGAGGGGAATTTGAGAAAAAGTACGAAAAGATGTTCTTATGCTCCTCATATTTTGAGGTCTTAAACCCTTGGAGGCACAGACTTTTTGAAAAGCTCAAGCCACTTTGAATCATTCAAAAATGGTGGGAAAAATATTTGCCGACACTTTTCTTCCAAACGCATTTTGAAAATCGGTGATTCAGATCAAAAAATAAATCTTAAGTTTTTTCTCGCTCATATGTTCAAATTTTATAGCGAATTTATTGAAATTTTTTTTAAAGGTGGTTTTTCTCAAAGACTTTTTTTACTTTGTTAAGTATGTGTTTTATTTTCACGATCTGACAATACAGAAATAACTCAGTAAATACAGATTACCATATGATATGGTCCATATCCCCTATTCATACTTTTGTAAATATCCCGGCCCTACTACTTAAAAACACACTACGTTTCTTAATCAGGGCCGGGATATTTACAAAAGTGTGAATAAGGGATATACCGTATATCATATACGTGGCTTCTTAGATTCAAATTTTCTTGGATCCACAATGGTCGAGTGGTGTGTAGCGCTTCCAAGCCAATCATCCCCTCAAGTGAAATTTACGAATCAAAACTAACGTCAAAACCCATAGTATCATCTGGTCACGCGGACCAGACGTTTTAAATCAAGCGTATGACCGAAGTTTCATTATCAAAATATATTTTTTCTTTGCGAATAATATAAATCAAATAATTTGCTACAATCGTATATGATAAAATTTGTGAAAACAATAATATAAAGGCATCAAATGTGAATAGGAAATAAAAAAACTATCCAATGATCACGATTCACACAATTAAATGCATTAGTTATACAATTAAAAGCTTAATTTGACATTTTTAAATTTGTAGTATTAGACCCCTAGCACTTTGCCTTAGCTCTGTTTAAAAACAATTCAATGTTTTCATCAAAAATTTTTTGAAATCAGATTCTTGATCTCGAGAAGCGCCTTGAGTTGATTGTATTATTGATGACTGATATGAAATGACGTTTCGGTCAATTTGCCGAGATTTTACAGGTACTCCCCAACCCAGCTCTGGAGAAGCCGTATTCAAAGCTAGAAAGCTGATTTTTTGGCCAGTGAAAATTAAGCGTTTTTTGGTTACCCGTTTTTTTGCTTGAGGAAAAACTGGTCAACACTCAAGGTCAATCTTAAGTCCAGTTTTGGCTCTCTAGCAACCTTACGGTATATCATTTACCCATAGTTTCTAATACGCTCATCAAAAAGTCGATCCTTCCGGTTCTTTTGAGGGTACTTGCAAGTCTAGCAAATTATTTTGATTTATTTATTCGCCAATAGAAAAAATATGTTGGATATATGAAACTTCGTCGCTTACGGCTTGATTTTAAGGCGGGTGCGCATAAGGTCCTGCCAGATTGGTACATTTTTTCAGCAGGGATAAGCACTGATAGCAGAAAACAATGTGAAAATTTATTTTTTTTATTTTTTATCTTTAGATAAAAGGTGTCCATTCTGTGCCAAAAACGGTTTTATATTTTTAACTTTCTTTACACTATAACTAATTATCTGGTGTAAATATAAAACACCACTTTTCAGCGGTACAGTCCATTTCCAACTTAACTTCGACTACAGTATTCTTTTTAAAGGGACGATATTAATAAACTTCTAGACATTTGTCGCGGTATATGCGCTAAAAATGTCTTGTTTTTGATGTTGCTTTATTAAAAAAGTTTCCGTTGATATTGAAAGTTTTGTTTCCCATGAAAAATGTGGTCAAAGAATGGCAGACAGTTAGAAGAAAAACAGACTTTTTTGAGATAAATCAATTGACCGTTGCAAATTTGCGTTATTGATATTTGAAAAAATTGTGTCCTTACTATTCTAAAGAAATGGCGCCTATAACACCTCACGAATTTATTTGGGAATTTTTGACCAGCATCAAGAGATTTCTAATATTTTCAGTGTCCAGAATGCACTTTATTCGAGTGTACCAACGAGTGTTTTAAAAATTTCATTGCGATAGTTTTAGAAATGAATAATCGCTGCGACCAACTCGATTAGTTGACATTACGGTATATTTAATATGATACCAAAACATTTAATATTGTGATTCTGCTTCTGATTTTGTTATTGGAGAGTTCACAATAAGCCACTAATAAAAATTTTGGAACTTGATTGCGTAACAATTTTCATAATGTTTTCCGGTAAAAAAAGTCGAGCGAAATAATGCAATAACCATATTAGTGATTTTTCAGAACAGCCAGGTCAGAAAAGTATGTAGACAGTGCTAATGAAGCGAACGGTAAAGTGGCGCTTATTTTTTTTAGATTTTATTCATAGATTTCAAAAAACGATCAGAAAACAATTTTTGGGACAAAAAATGCGGCGAAAATTTTCATAATAGTTTGAATTTTTTTTTTGAAATTTTTACGAATTTCGAAAATGAACTCGAACTCAAATCTTTTCCTAAAATGAATAAAATAATTTTTATCAAGCTGAGACATATTTTATATTCGGTTCAGCGTAACTATAATAAGTAGTAAAAAAAATATACTGACTTATTATTTTCGTAAGTTATAACCGACTCCAGTCTTGCTGCGGATCNAATATCAAAACGCAATTGAAGGTCAATTTTTATCTCAAAAAAAGTTGTTTTTCTCTACTTTTTGCCATTTTTGACCATTTTTCATGGGAAAAAAACTTTCATATCAAGGAAATGTTTTAATAAGCAACATAAAAACAAGACTTTTTAGCGCATTACACCCGACAATGTCTGAAGTTTATTAATATCGTCTTTAAAAAAATCTGTAGTCGAGTTTAGTTGGAAATGGATGTACCGTGAAAAGTGGTTTTTTATATTTTTCCAGATAATTAGTTATGTTAAGAAATTAAAAATATAAACGTTTGCAAGAATGGACACTTTTATTAAAGATAAAAAATAAAAAAATAAATTTTCACATTGTTTTGCCTTTCATTTATCGCTCTGAAAAAATGTACCAATCTGCAGGACTTATGGCACCCCCTTAAATCAAGCGTATGACCGAAGTTTCATTATCAACATATTTTTTCTTTGCGAATAATATAAATCAAATAATTTGCTACAATCGTATATGATAAAATTTGTGAAAACAATAATATAAAAGCATCAAATGTGAATAAGAAATACAAAACTCTCTCATGATCACGATTCACACAATTAAGTGCATTAGTTATACAATTAAAAGCTTAATTTGACATTTTTAAATTTGTAGTATTAGACCGCTAGCACTTTGCCTTAGCTCTGTTTAAAAACAATTAAATGTTTTCATCAAAAAATTTTCGAAATCAGATTCTTGATCTCGAGAAGCGCCCTGAGTTGATTGTATTATTGATGAGTCAATGATGACTGATATGAAATGACTTTTCGGTCAATTTTCCGAGATTTTACAGGTACTGATGACCATTTTGAGTTTTGATATTCCTTAATTCAAATCGTCTTCAGGTGTCGGCATTAAGATGTCGCAAGAGAAAAAAGAACATACTGTACATCGAAAGTAAACTCCTTCAAAAATATATTATTTGTTTTTGAGACATAAAATTTTATTATTTTTTCTATCGAAGATAGTTTTTATTTGACGTTTCGGCGAAACTTCTCGCGCTCTATGTATGATGCAATATGACTCAGATTATCTGAGGCTCTATTATTCAACTTCGCATAATTTGTAGTTTCGCAAAATTTCAAATATTTCACAACTGAAAATGGCTGTTAAGCCGAAACGTCAAGTAAAATGCATCTTTGACAAAAATAGTATTTTTTTTGCTTCGAATAAGTTCCCGGTAGATTACTTCTTCTGCTCAATTTTATTTTGCAATTAATAAATGAAGAATTATTGGTTTTTCAAAAGTTCTTCATAAATTGTTCATAAGACGCTACTTCATTTTTTGAACAAAGATTTGTGCAGCATGAAGCTCATTGATATCCGATTTATCAATTTGAGATATATGGATTACCGGACCTCAGAGTACAAATCCTAAATATTTGAAAAATGCGAAATCTGAGCATTTTGGGCTACGCCCACGTTAGGGGGAGACCCTAAACCCCCAATGTATGGTTGTTTAGCGCACAGATTTAATGGGGGGGGAACCCCCCTTAAAGTGTGTTTTTGATGTGGGCTACGCCCACAGTTTAGGGGGGACCCCCTAAAACCCCCTGAATTGTATGGTTGTTTAGGGCACGATATATGGGGAGAAACCGCACAACCCCCTAAGTGTGTTCGATGTGGGCTACGCCCACGTTAGGGGGAGACCCCTAAAAACCCCGCCAAAATTGTATGGTTTGTTTAGGGCACGATTATATGGGGGAAACCCCCCTAAGAGTGTCTCTGCACCGAATTTACACACCTTTTCCCAACTGTTCGCGATATTTCCCAATCGAATAAATGCACCTTGAAACAGAATTCGAACTAATTTTGATTCAATTTACTAATTTTAAAAATCTGCAAAATGTTCGAATGTGGACAGTTCATTTTTACAGGCGAAATGTCTGTTTTTGAACTTCATGCAAATTACGAACGTCCCCAAGTTTTTAGAATTATAAGTATCAGAGACTAAATAGCTCAAGTAATTAAGCAGGTACCGATAATCTCACCATGAGTCCAACGGCCAACTAGACAATACATGGATGTTAAGACCGGACCCTCAGAGTACACAAGGATGACGCGCGGATAAATATTGAAGTGTGAATGATACAGGTGAAAGCGATACGCGAAAATTAAGCTATTCCAACTGCATATGAAAAACTCGGATGTGTCGTGCGAGAATAGCCGATTTCATTTGGTCAGGGTTTGAGAAAGGATCAAACCAATCAATGCTCAGATTTCGCATGTTTTCAAAAAATATTTAAGGATTTTGTACTCTTGAGGTCCCGGTAATCCATATCTCAACCATGAGTCAAGCAACTACAATATATGACTAGACAAACGATTTTTATCTTCAATCGCTATATAAATCTAACTTTATATGAAGAAAAAATTCTACACGTATTTATATGGGGGTGCCGGGGCAGGAAAACTGAGAAGCTAAGAGAAAATTGATAAGCAAACACCGCGTACCCATCGTCCCTGAATCTACTACATTTGTATCAAATACTGTAGTTTCTCTCGTTAGTTGTTTCCTGCGTGGCCCTACTAGTTCAATCTTGCGAGTTTGGACGAAGTGGTGTGGCGAGAGAATAAAAGTACACCTACTGTAGGAAGAATTCCTAAAAGACCTCTGGAAATAAAAGTGCTCTCATGGTCCGGATTGACTGAGAGTCTCAAGTGGAACAGTTCCATTTTAGAAGGCAAAATGTCCTGTTTATTTGAACTGCATGGGAAATTACAGATGTCCCAACTAAGAATTATACGTATCAGAGACTAATATAGCTGAATAAGTTAATCAGGTACCCTAGCCACCGTATACAAAATTAATATAATATTATACAGTATGTATTTTTTTTATTGTCCGAACAGAATCTCAAATATCCGGGAGAATCGTCCTATAATTTAGGGAGAATTCTCCCGGACAACTTGAGATTCCTGTTCGACACCTAGAAAAACAACCATACTGTATATGACTACATGTAAGACATATATATGTAGGAGCGAAGCCGGTAACCTTTATGACTAAATCTAACAGTGTGACCTAAAATTATTTCAGCTTAACAGGGTAAATACAAAGTAATGGATAGTCCAAGGAAACAGATTATGAGCAATGAAAAAACTTTTTGAGCCTCTAGTGGCCACAAAAATGAGTCACAAACCCACGTTCTGATGACTTGAATCGAAATATAAGCTTACTGTCACTTTATTTTTTGAATTACGAATACAACATGCTGTGTTACACATGCCGTACCCACAAAAATTTTCCCTTCATTTTCCAACAAACAAAAAATTGAAAAAAAAAATGTTCAAAATTATTTTAAGTTATTTTGAAACAAAAATGCCGTAGGCGGAAAAACAGAGATCATTTAAAATTATAGGTTTTGTCTGTCCGAGTAGAGAATCATAAATGTGCAAAATGGTAAACGAATTTTATCTTCAGCCCAATATATAAATCTAATAATATGAAAAGGAATTCTACACGAAATTATTATGGTGACCAGAAAACTAGAGCCAAATGGAAAAATATAAGCACAAACATGTACTCCATCGTCTGACCTATAAATTTGACAATTAATGTCCAAGGGAAAATTCTCGATCATACCTGGGAAATATTCCGTAAAGGACCCTAAAGGGAGACAAAAATGCTCTCATGGCCCTGAATTAACTGAGAACTTCAAAATTGAGAAAAAAAGATTGAAAAAATTTATGTATATTTGGTTTGAAATTGTTGATAAATTGTATAGGGGAAAATAAAATTTAAAATATTTTTGAACGCCCTTTAAAACACTTTAAAGACGAAAATTTAATTTTACCGAATAAACATCATTAAATTTCCGGTCCATTTTTTGCCTTTAATTGCCCCTATTAAAGAAATTGACACAATGAAAATCATCTTTAAGTTAAAACTTTTTTCTTACGGAAGCTGATTTTTGATTGTTTTCGGAAATTAAACGAACAAAAATGATCTATTGCGAAAAAAAATTTCTCCAGGAAAGTTTCAAAAACGCAAAAACTATTTTTTAAATTGCTTATCTTTGGCTTGAAATTTTCGAAATAAATGAAAGATAATAAATTCAAGGTTAAACAAGATTGGCAAATTTTTCTTTCAAAATTTTTGTCTAGGTCAATTCCAGCACAATTCTCAAATTGCTCCAAAAATAAAAAATCTGAGCTGGTCCGACATTATGCACGTTCCTTCCTTAGTCTCAGGGGTGTGACGATTATTTTAAGTTTCCGCTCTTCTGATATACAAAATTAGTTTGAGGAGAACATGAACGGGCAAAAAAATAAAAAGATCAACTTTTACCGGCTAATACCGGTTTCGGAATTGATTTCATCTCAGTAATTTCTTTGTAAAAAGTCTTGTAATAATTTTTCGAGAAATTTCGTCCGACTGTTATGTATTTATTCGTGTTTAGTTCCTTGTTGAATCTTGCTTTCGTTCGTTTTCCTTCAAATGTGTGAAAATGCAGCTTGTTGTAATTTGCAAGGCCACTTTGTGTCTAAAAAAAAAACTTTTAAACTAAATAGTCACTTATAGTCAGTTAGTTTATTTTATGATGATTTAACAAATTTTGAAAATTTATTTATTTTTGATCTTGTCGGATCATCCCGACGGATTCTATTTGCTTTTTTTATTGCGAACTAAAAGTTCGTAATTAAAGCAGCAGTTTTATTGCTATCAAAGAGTCGATAGTAAATAAAACGTAAGAATATGACAGTATTGTAAAAATAAACAATATTTTTGGAGGGGAATTTAAGAAAGTTACGAAGAATGATGTTCTTGTGCTCTCATATTTTGATGTGTTAACCCTTGGGGGCACAGAGCTTTTGAAATGATCAAGGGCCACCTGAATCATTCAAAAATGGTAGGAAAAATATTTGCCGACACTTTCTTCCCAAACCATTTTGAAAAAATCGTGATTCAAGAATCAAAAGATATATATCTTAAGTTTTTTCTCGCTCATCATGTTCCAATTTTTATAAAGCGACATTTATTGAAATTTTTTTTAAGTGGTTTTTTCTCAAGACTTTTTTACTTTGTAAAGTATGTGTTTTATTTTTCAACGATTCTGAACAAACAGAAATAAACTCAGTAAATACAGATTACCTAATCCCCTATTACACTTTTGTAAAATATCCCGGCCTAACTACTTAAAAACAAACTACTCGTTTTCTATCATAGCCGGATATTTACAAAAGGTTATAAGGGATAAATACCGTATATCATAAATACGTGGCTTCTTAGATTCGAAAAATTTTTTTGGATCCACAATGGTGAGTGGTGTGTAGCGCTCCAAGACCAAATCATCCCCTCAAGTGAAATTTATAACGAATCAAAACTAACGTCAAAACCCATAGTATCATCTTCACGGCGGACCAGACGTGTTTAAACAAAGCTTTAATAACCAGAAGTTTCAATTATCGCAAATATATTTTTTTCTTTGCGGAATAATATAAAATCAAAAATTTGCTACAATCGTATATGAAAATTTGTTGAAACATAATATAAAGCATCAATGTGAATAGGAAATAAAAAAAACTATCCCATGATCACGATTCACACA
The DNA here is from genome assembly GCA_004367855.1 of Oikopleura vanhoeffeni. Lineage (NCBI taxonomy): Eukaryota > Metazoa > Chordata > Appendicularia > Copelata > Oikopleuridae > Oikopleura > Oikopleura vanhoeffeni. Next base: position 26,268 of record SCLH01001620.1, on the reverse strand, counting down.
ATTAAGTGCATTAGTTATACAATCAAAAAGCTTAATTTGAAACATTTTTAAAAATTTGTAGTATTAGACGCGCCTAAGCACTTTGCCTTAGCTCTGTTAAAAAACAATTCAATGTTTCAATAATTTTTTGAAATCAAGATCTTGATCTCGAGAAGCGCCCTGAGTTGCTTGTATTATTGATGACTGAGTATGAAATGACGTTTCGGTCAAATTTGCCGAGATTTTTACAGGTACTGCCACAACAGCCTCTGGAGAAGCCGTATTCAAAGCCTTAGAAAGCCCTGATTTTTGGCCAGTGAAAATTAAGCGTTTTTTTTGGTATTCCCAGTTTTTTGCATTGAGGAAATGTCAACACTCCAAGGTCAATCTTAAGTCGCAGTTTTGGCTCCTAGCAAACCTTACGGTATTGGAATCAATTACCCATAGTTAAAAATACGGTCTCATCAGAAAAAGTCGATCCTTCACGGTTCTTTTTTGAGGGTAACTTGCAAGTCTATCCATGAACGTTGAAATTGAAACTTTGACGGGTTATTGAGCGTCAAATAATTGGTCACCGATTTCTCCAAGCTAAAAAAACCGGCGTAACCGAAACCGCTTAATCTTTCACTGGCCAAAAAATCAGCCTTCTAGCTTGCATATATGGCTTTGCAATATGGCCTTCTCCAGACCCGGGTTGGGAACTACCTGTAAAAACTCGAAAAAAGTGACGCTGAAAATCAATTTTTTCGGGAAATTTCTGAAGAACAAAAATCTAAGTCTTAAAGACCAGAAAAAAATCTCTACAAAGATAGCTTAAAACATCTAATAACCCATTTTGAGTTTTGAAATTCTTTTTTCAAATCGTCTCAGGTGTCGGCATTAAGGGTAGGTGGTTCCACATTTTCTAACAGTTTTATGTCATAAACATGCAGACAAATTCAGTCGTTGATGAATAAAAACACAAAAAAAAATTTCGAAAATTTGCGTTTTTTTCTCCGATTTTTCTCTAAGTATTCTTACTCAAAATTATGTTCAAAAATAGCGTTTGTGTCAATTTGACCACGAAAACTTCGATATTTGGGTTTGACGTAAAGCCAACTTTCCTCTCAGTGTTTCCTCAGCTTTCTTTTGAGCCTACTTTTCGAAAAATCGAAGCACATTTTTTTTCGGGAAATTTTTTACACGTGGACCCTTGAAAATTTCACTTTTTGTTTTGGGTCGAAATTATGCAAAAAGACGCTCCCTACAAGTTTCTGTTTGTTTAGAGCTAGCTTTTGCAAAAAATTTGAGTAAATGTTGAAATTTAACCTAGGAGGAGATAGATTTTCGCGAAGTTAAAAAAGTCCAAAAACCGGTATTTTGGACCGGTTTTTTCGTATTCTAGAATAAAAAAATATAAGGCCACTTATCACGACAAAAAGCGCCTCCTACAAGTTTGTATACTAATTATACAGGTTATGTTAAATTTTAGGTTTATTTCAAAATATAACCTCAGAGGAGTAGGAATTTCCGTTTGGCTTAGGTGGCTCTTGTGCCGCTTATGTGTGAAAGAGTGTGGTCATTTACAAAGTTTTTGGCAAATTTTTTCCGCAAGTTGAAGGCTAGTTCTACCAAAACTGGGTAATCTGAATATACCTAAGGCCCTGTTCGGCTAATATTTAATCGAGAATGTCAAATTAGGACCACCATACCCTTAAGATGTCCGCAAGAGAAAAAAGAACATACTGGTACATCGAAAGTAAAACTCCTTCAAAAATATATTGATTGTTTTTGAGACATAAAAGATTTTATTATTTTTCTATCGAAGATAAGTTTTATTTGACGTTTCGGCGACTCTCGCGCTCTATGTATGATCAATATGAACTCAGATTATCTGAGGCTTCTAATTATTCCAAACTTCGGCATAATTTGTAGTTTCGCAAAATTTCAAATAACTTTCACAACGAAAATGGCCTGATTAAGCCGAAACGTCAAGTAAAAATGTATGCTTTGACAAAAAATAGTATTTTTTTGCTTCGAATAAAGTTCCCGGTTTTTAAGAGAAAATTTACTTGCTTCTGCTCAATTTTATTTGCAATTAATAAATGAAGCAATTATTGGTTTTATCCAAAAAGTTCTTAATAAATTCGTTCAATAAGACGCTTCTCATGTTTTTTGAACAAAGATTATGTGGAAGCATGGCTCAATTGATATCTTGATTTAATCATTCTGAGATATTATGGAATTACCGGACCTCAGAGTAACAACGCTAACATATATTGAAAAAATGCGGAAATCTGAGCATTTGAATTGAGTTATCCTGTTCTCACTGCAATGAAATCGGTCTATTTCGCAAATCACGAGGTTCTTGATTGGGTGCTAATATCCTTGCGTTTGT
>SCLH01001619.1:13181-48477 GCA_004367855.1 Oikopleura vanhoeffeni | reverse complement strand
AGTTCCAAAGTCAAAAATGACCAAAAATTCTAACCCTGACAACCCCCTGAAGAGGATTGTGGGTGTAGAATGGTGAAATTGCTGGGAAAAATTACCCACTTCTCCAGCTGGACTGAAAGGATCGATAACGGGTAGATATGAATGAATAAGAAAAAAATTCTGGAGACTCAAACTCTTTCTTGTTACTGCCAGGGATCGGATTCTTTCAAAATTTGACAAGGTCGGGTCGGGTCGATTTTTCTTCTGAAATTTTCCAGGTCGGGTCGGGTCGAAAGCCGACCCGAGTACTTTTTCGTCAGGTCGAAAAAATTTTTGGTCCCAGGTCGGGTCGAAGGTCGCGAGAATTGTGTTCAAGGGAAGTTTGAAGGGGAGTGGGTTCGAGTTAAAAGGGAAATTGGCTCGATATGACGGAAGGAGTGGGCTCGAGTTTAACGAAGAGTGGGCTCAATATAAAGGGGGAGTGGGCTCGATATTAAGGGGGAAATGGGCTCGATATTACGGGGGAGTTGGTTCCAGTTAAAAGGGGAGTGGGCTCGAGTTTAAGGAAAAGTGGGTTCGAGTTTAAGTTCGAGTAGGCTCGAGTTTAAGTTCGAGTGGGCTCGAGTTTAAGTTCGAGTGGGCTCGAGTTAAAGAGGATTGTTAGGGTTTCCATTAATCGATTTTCGACAAAATTAACTATTTAAGGTTGATTTTCTACACACTGGTTCGTGTGAAATTTTATTACGCGTCTTTTGATAGGAATATTTTTTTCAAAAATAAATTTTGTCCCAAAAAAAATGATAATTTAATTCGAAAAATCGTATTTTTGGTGAAAATAGGGGGTTTTTGGCTCCAAAACTCGCTTACACGCCTTCTCAAGTGAGATTTTTTGGAATTAAAGAGACATCAATTCCAGTGATGATAAAAACAGTCACTGAGATTGTTTTACCCTGTTTTGATGAAAAAAAATTTTGAAAGGTGGGTTCAAAAAAATTTTTAAGTATTTCGAAAATTAAGTTGGATAAAAATTTTCAAAATTGTTTTTTTTGCGAGCGTTTTAGCTAATTTATAGGAAAATACCAAAAATTCTAAAATTATTCTGAATTTTTCTTTCAATTTTGTAAATAAACTAAAACACTCGCATAAAAATTTCAAATTTTTTTTTGCTACTTAATTTTTAAAATATTTAGAAAAAATTGAAAATCTGAAGCGAATAAAATTATACAAAAATACTCCTGTCATTTTATCCGTTCGATCGAAGGCCAATAAAGGGGGATGTTACATTTTTAATTTAATTTTGTTGAAAAATAAGCCTTAAAGAAGTGGTTGTCGCTGATTTTCCTGTTTTGAGATGCGGTTTATGGCTAAACTAGCACAGTTGGAATTCCAAAAACTTTTTCAACGTAGAGAACAACCCTTAGCAATGATTTTCAGAATTTAAGTGATCTGATACAATTCAACCTACGCATTCACATGAACCTATAGTAAACTTTACCAAAAAACACTAAAATGCTTTCTTCTCCGTCAGGTTTCATCGTTTTTATTTAATTTTTTGTGTCAGGCTCCAGATCATCAATTCAAAGAATAATTTAGAGCGTTTTTTTTCGAAATTTAGCTTTTTTCGGACAAAAACTTAAAAAAACTTTTGAAAACGAAATTTGAAATCCAGATTTAGGGGCTTTTTCAAAAGCCTACTCCTTCGCCAATTTTCAACATAAATTTTCCGTTTGTACTTTATATGAAAGCTCAAAATTAGTTAAACAATAATCTAGAGCGTTTTTTTCGACATTTTGAACAGACTTTGTTCTGGGGGCATATGAAGGTCACTATAATGTTTCAATATTTGAAACTTGAAACGCTTACTCCATATTAACTACATATTACTCCAATTAACATCAATTTTTGTTGTCAAGTTCTGGAAAGCCAATATCAACAATAATCCAGAGTTTTTTTCAAAAATTTTGCTTTTAACAAATAAAAAATGCGAAAAGACCAAAAACAAAATCTCAACGAAAATTGGTCGAAAGGAAAATTGTCTGTAAAAAGCAAAATTTCAAAAAAAGGCTTTAGATTATTGTTGATATTGCTTCTCCGAAACTTTACTCAAAAAATAAAAAAAAAATCATGTAAATTGTAGGAGGAGTAAGCTTTTTAGTGCTTTTTTTGGAAGACTTATTAAGGGTTAGTGTGTGGGCGTAGATTGAATTGTATCATATTACAATAAGCGTTTTAATTATTTTCGACACTTGGTCTTCACGTTCAGAAAATTTTAATAGTACCACCTCTACCAGTTCATCAAGAAACCATTTATAAAAACTTCAAAAAACAGCTTACTCAGCGACAACCACTCCCTTAAATCGGCCGAAGGCCAATGTGGGGAGATATTATATTTTCAATATAATTTTGTTGAAAACTAAGCCCAAAATCGGCCAAAGGCCGATAAAGGAAGAAATTACATTTAAAATTTAATTTTGTTGAAAAATGAGCCCCAAATCGCCCGAAGGCCGATGTAGGGGGATATTATATTTTTTTATTTAATTTTGTATTAAAATGAGCCCCAAATGGGCCGAAGGCCGATGTAGGGAGAAATTATATTTTTTATTTAATTTTGTATACAAATGAGCCCCAAACGGGCCGAAGGCCGATTAAGGGGATTTACATTTCAATTTAATTTTGTGAAAATGAGCCTAAATCGCCGAAGAAGGGGTATTATATTTTCAATTTAATTTTATAAAAAAAACCCCAAATCGGCCGAAGGCAAAGAAATGGGATATAACATTAATTAAATTATTTTGTAAAAAATGAACCCAAAATCGCCCGAAGGCCAAAAAAGGGGTATTATTCAACATTAATTAAACGAGTTAAAATGAGCCCAAATCGCCGAAGGCCGAAGAGGGATATTTACAGTTTATTTTAATTTTATAAAAATGACCCCAAATCGGGCCGAAAGGCCGATAAAAGGGAATTTAATGTTTGATTATTTCGAGAAAAAAAAATAACAAATTAAGAATTAATTTGAAATTTCTAAAAAATTTTAAACTTTTGTTTTAGATTTGAGATTTAAGTAAAATTTGAGAATTTTTATATTTTTGAAGAATTATGGTAGAAATTTATTTTTGAATTTTCTTCGAATTTGCATAATTTCGCAACAATGTTGGGGCTCATTTTCAACAAAATCAAATCAAAATGTAATTTCTCTCTTTATCGGCCTTTGGCCGATTTTGGGCTCATTTCTCAACGAAATTAAATTAAACGTGTAATATCTCCTTTCTTCGGCCTTCGGCCGATTTTGGGCTAATTTTTCAACAGAATTAAATTAAAAATGTAATATCCCCCTTTATCGGCCTTCGGCGGATTTGGGGTTCATTTCTCATCTGAATTTAATTTCAAATGTAATTTCCCCCGTCTTCGGCCTTCGGTCGATTTGGGGTTAATTTTTCATCAAAATTAAATCTAAAATGTAACATCCCCCTTCTTCGGCCTTCGACCGATTCGGGTCTCATTTTTCAACAAAATGAAATTGAAAATATAATATCCCCCTACATAAGCCTTCGAATTGTGGAACTTGTGAAACAAAAATTTGACAATTAAAATTTATTTCTTTGCGAAATTATGCAAATTCGAGAAAGTTTTCGAGTTTGAGAAAAATTTTCAAATAAGATTTTTTAAAAATATAGAAATTCTCAAATTTTTTGAAAAAATTAACCAATTTAAAATAAATCTGAAATTTGAAACAAAAGTTTCAAATTTTGGAGGAAAATTATAAATTTCTTAATTTTTTCAAAATTAAATTAAAAAAATATCCCTCTTTATCGGCCACCTTTTTATTTTGTTCAAATTTTATCCATTTTTTGAATTGAATTATATTTTGTTGACAAAATTTTAATTTTTTAACAAAATACCAATTTTTAAACAGAATTTTCAAGTTTTAAATTGAATNTATAAAAATTTTCACTTTTATGTAAAGTTTTCAAAATTTTCACTTTTAAATGAAAAATTTTGCGAGTCAGAAAGTCGACTTCTATTTCAGGTCGGATCGGTGCCGAAAATTCCGACCTGGCGACTCGGAAAATCTGCTTTCTGATGATATCTATAAATTTTTGAAATATTTACAAATTAATAATAATAAAATGGTCGATTTATTTTCTAAACTACATAAAAAATTATAATAGAAAGGTCGGCGACTTTTCCAGGTCGGGTCGGGTCGGCACCGACCCGACCTGACCCGACCCGACCTGCGTTCTGGGTCGAAATTCCCGACCCGGAAAAATCCGATCCCTGGTTACTGCTAGTTTTATTTTCTAATTCTGAGCAAGGGTGAATCACTGGTGCCGCTCTAAAAAACCAGTAAATATATGTACTTCTATTCCCAAAATTTGATAATATTTGGTCAATTTTGCTTCAAATTGAATCACACTAATATATTTTGAACCGTATGAAGGTTTCACATAATTGATAGCTTCGTCCATTACAAAACAAATTATGGGTTTGTTTTTGGCATCCAAAATAAGTGAGGTTAACGGGTACACAAAATTTTATAATACTCGGTTAATTTTGCTTCAAATTTAACTACACAAATAAAGTTTGTAACGTTTGAAATTTTAACATAATTGATTGCTAAGCGCGTTGAAAAAATAGCTGGCATAAATGACAAATGCTGGCGTTTTGAGCCGACCCGCATATATTTGGCTTTCTTTACATTTGAAAGTTTAAGTTGAAACCACACTATCAATTTAAAAAGACGGTAAAAAACTAGGACGAAATAAAAATTCGTGGGCGTTCAAAATGATCTCATAATTTGAAAAGTTTTCAATATTTTGAGTTCAACAATAAGTGCAAATGAAGTAAAAAACCATAATGTGAAGATTGTAGAACTCTAGGAAATGCAATAATTTAAGATTAAGCAATAATTTACAAAAAATAGATGAGAGAAATTTAATCTTCAATTGAGACGTCATTCATGACGCACTCAAACTAATTATTGATAAAACCAAAACCCATCTCGGGAAGTCGGCGATATGGGCACTGTAAACATTTTAGCTCAAATAGTCAATTGCGTAAGTTTTTTCAAACCGGCCCCTATAAATGATTGTCAAAAATTTTAATCGACTTTGTGAGCGTGAGTACATCATGCGCCAGAAATTCCGATATAAATAAATTCTTAGACATAACGGACGATCTGATGGCAATCGCAACGAAAGCCCGTTCGGCTCCATTCACTAACGCAGAATTGCAGCTGAAGGCCCGTATCTTGGCCAAAGAATTGGCTGCTCGTAAATCAAAAGCCGAAACTTATTTCTTTCTGAATCAATTTTCTCTGTGAAAAAGTTTAAATTAATAAAACAAGTTGACAAAAATAATAGATATTTTTAATTCGAATTAAGTTTTATCATATATATAACTTAGCATATCTATCATGCAGAGTTTTTAAAAGGATGGCTTTTGCGTGGGATTTTCATCCCCTTTTTGCGTAGGTTTAAGCAAAAGATAGACAAAAATATGGGGGTTGAGGATAGAAAATCCAGTCGGGGATGATTCCTTGTTTTGTGAAACAAAAACTGAAGCCAAAACAATTTCAGTAATCTCAGAAAGAAATAAAAAAATGATCCGATTCGGACAATTTGGTGTTATTTTATAATTAACTAGTTATTTGTGCTCAGTTTGAGCAATCTAAGAACTCAATTGGATTAGTCAATTTCATAAGCCGAATTATATAAAACTGTGCCGTGATAGATATCCCTTTATCACTTTTTGGTTAGAATGCGTAGCCACTACTCCTTTTAACGTATGATTTTAACGTTGTGGCTACGCATTCTAACCAACAAGTGATAAAGGGATATAACATATATATGCTTTAATGCTACCTAAAACGTGCCATTTTGATAAGTTTTTAACAAATGACATAACAGGATCCAATTGATTTGTACATCACTGCTCTGCCAAGACCAAAGCATTTCATTCTAACTTTTCACTGCTCTATTGATTTATAGGAATTGGTTCAAATTTATAGGCTACATGTATATTTGATATGATGTATTATATGATATGATATGATATATGGTATGATATGATATGATGTATATATGATATCCCTTTATCACTTTTTGGTTAGAATGCGTAGCCACAACGTTGAAATCACACGTTAAAAAAAGGAGTGGCTACGCATTCTAACCAAAAAGTGATATAGTATATTATAGGTATATAGCCTATATATAAATTATAAGGCAGTGGATAGTTAAAAGAGATTGTCTGGTGACGCCAGGGCACACAAATATAAATTATTTTAATCTTTTTATGTTTTCTGTTTATAACCGATCAAAAGTGATCATAAATTTCTCTCTTACATGAAAATAATTCGTCAAATTAAACGAATCAATCGACGAATTTTTACATAAGGCTAGCCAACAAAGGCATTAAACTTTCAAATTTATTTTCAGCCTACGCTTAAACCAAACAACACTGATGCAATTCAGAAAACTAACTGCATATCCCCTATTCACACTTTTGTAAATATCTCGGCTTTACAACTTAAAAACACACTACGTTTCCTAATCAGGGCGGGATATTTCAAAAGTGTTAATAAGGGATATACCTTTTGCACTATAAAAGCTTTGGCAACGAAACACCGCGACCCATCTCCAGCCAAGCAAATATAACCATATTAACAGTTGCCGTGACTACATCAGTCATTTTAATAAATTTGAAAATTACAATTTTTAATCAACTGATAGCGTCAGAACCATACAAAAATAGAGAGACCAATTGTTCATGGAACATTTCAGATTTTTGTAAAAAGCTTACCACTAACACCGGATAGCTGAAGCATTTTCATAAAAATTATTCGGTCGGACATAAATGAATAAAAAACCTGACTTTTTATTTTTATTTTAAAGTAGGTTACTTTTTACAAAACTTATTTTGCACACGAATCACATCACTTTTCACTTATCAGCTCTTTTTATTTTCTCGCACTTTTGAGTTCAAATAATCCGTCTTTTTCAACCTGTTAATTAAGATGACTTCATGCGACAATGATGTCTGATTCTATGCATTAATCCTCGTTCTTACTTCCTGGACGATTATTCAAAATGATTCTGACGATTTGATAATAGCGCAACATTTATTACATGTTATTTTTATACAATTTCCAATTAGTGCCATGCCGTATGGCCCCCATGCCCATGAGTAGAATTAAATAGCGCGTATTTTTGTATAAATATTTCGTTTCACCAATTAAGATGTTTTACGAAAATCGGTATTTTTAGAGACCAAATTTGTTTTTCATTCTTTGTCTCAATTTGATATATATTATTTGCCCTTTTTACTATCTTCAGAACTTTTAGATATATTATTAAGAAGCCTTTTAAATATGTTTATATTTGTGCTCTTATTGACACGATCTTGTAGCAGAAAGTTAAGCTACTAAGTTTTTAAAAAAATTGAAAAAAGTTGGTGAATTCAGTGAAAAGATGCGTAGGCAAAAAAATGATAATTTCTTTACCGAAATTTTCTTCTGAAACTTGCTTATTTACAAAATTCAAATTTCTTTCTGCAAATTTTTTTTATATCTTTTAAGGAGGTAGCATCGATGTGGCAGAGTGGCGTCAATTTAACTTACGAAAATAATTAGTTGGTTTATTTTTTGCGCTTGTTATCGTTAGCTGAACCAGAATAAATGTGTATCAGCTCATTAAAATCATTTTTTATCTATTTTAGGAAAGATTTGAGGGCGAACTTTTATTTTTGAATTCGTAAAATTTTTAAAAAAATTCAAAATATTATTAAAATTTCAGGCATTTTTCACTCAAAATTTTTTTTGTTTTTTTTTAAATCTGTGAATAAAAACGAAAAAATGGCCACTTTAACTTTTTTTATGCATGTTTCCATATTTTCTGAATGCTGTTTGAAAAATCATAACGTGTTAATTTGTCATTTTTTGTCGACTTTTGTTTAGATATTATGAAAATTTTAGCAAATCAAGTCCAAAAATTTTTAGTAATGCTTTTTTTAAATTCTCCTTGAAAAATCATTGCCGATCAGTTGTGTTATTTTTCGTGGTATCTATGTTGATTTCCGTATTCAACCGATGGAAGATCAATCGAATATCGTTTCTGAACTACTGATGAATTTACACACACTTGCTTTGAACCGGTTTGTGCATTTGGCACGCAATTTATGAAAAATTTATTTCATCCAAAAAAATTCTATAAAATTGCGGGTAATAGGCTACCTTACTTAAAAAATTAGGACATTTTTTTCATATTTAAACTCAATGAAGGTCAAATTTTTTTCCTAAAAAGCTGTTTTTCTCTATTTTCATGGAAAAAAAAACTCATATTAAAGAAACTTTTTCATGTGGATAATGATTTTCCACTTATTAGTGCATTACACCCAAAAATGTCTGAATGTTTATAAATAATCGCCTTTAAAAAATCCCACATCGGGTCAAGTGGAAATGGAGTTGTAATGAAAAGTGGTGTTTGATAATTTACAGAGACTTTAGTATGTTGGGAAATTAAAAATATAAACGTTTGCGACGAATGAACACTTTTATTGAAGATAAAAAATAAAATAAAAAATTTTCACTTTTTTTCTTTCAAAAATCACTCCGAAAAAAGTGTACCACGTCTGCCACATCGCTGCTACCCTCTTAAACAAGATACCGAAGCTTAATCAAACTCAAATTATAACCTACTTCTGGAGAACTAGATTTCTTCTAATTAAATTTGAACTCCGTGAACATACAAAAGTATTTCACTTTTTATTATTTAACCCATACTTTATATTTAGGAGCAAATTTCTCAATAAAAATTTGTTATTCAGGCAAGATTCGAAAAAGCCAGACTCTTACTGAACTTGCTAACTTGGATCTGCTGTTTCAAAGTGCGTATCAGACTTTTTCAGACCGTGATAGAAAAACATACTGCAACAACATTGACCTTTAGTTTGTCCTCGTTTATAATATAACCTCATCAATAAAACCATACAGGACGAAACGGTGAAGTTTTGAGTCGGAACCATTACATTTTGAAGGTAACAACCCTTGACTGACACCATATATGACACCATATGACTAATATATGACTGATACCGAAAATCAGCAGTGCTGTTTCAATTAACGTTACAAAAACTAACATATTACGATTAACAATGAACATGTTACATGTTGTAAATTAAATTAAAGATTTATGACAAAATTAATTATACAGCAGGTACTCTAAAATAGTAGCACCTCAAATAAAACCCTCTTACCTCAAACATTTCCCCTCTTAAGAACACTTAATGTCAGTTTCCTCAGACATTCACACTAATGGTAAAATTTTTAAAGATTTGTCACAATAACTCCAGTATAAATAAAGCAATTGAAGTTATTATTTTTTATACATTTCATTTTAATTATGTGTTCTTGTTTGTTATGATAGCATTATCAAATATCATAATTTTGGGTAGCAAGACAATTCCTTGGCAGTGGTTTGCCCAGGAACATTTCGATAATTCTTGAGCAAACGAGTTTAAATAGTTCCTGAGCAAACAAATTTAGAAAATTTGTATGCTCAGGAACTTTTAAAATGGATAAATTCCTAGGTATAAGCAATTTGTTGTTGTCCAGGAATTATGATTGAAAAACTTAAATTGGTAACGGTTTCGTGTTTATTCATCATAATTTATTCACGAAAAAATTTTCTTAGCTGATAAATTGATGATAATAAAGCGTTGCATGTTGTTATCATTGTTAAACTGTTTATTGAATGATTATAAACAAATTAATTATATTTAAAATCGTCTTATTGATCTTGGTTGACCGATTTTTTCGATTTCAACCGTATGATAAAAGTTTCTGTAGTTAGGAATTTGCAAAATTGCTCAAAATTTTTGATTAAGAAAAATTAGGGTTCAGTTACAGTAGCTGGGTTAACAAGTTGGGTTTTTGCTAAAATATTCAAATACTCTAAGTTTACATTTCAATCTGTTTGTGGAATAGAGGTATTCGCCTGAATAAAAAACTATATAAATAAAACCTCAATAAATATCTCTTGTATTAACTCAGGGTAAAAACCATAATGACAGTAATAATTGCAGCAAGAAGCTGTGGCTGTGATAAGACGTAATGTCTGTGACAGTAAACTGTTTATATAAACAGTTTACTTCACAGCATTAATAATGTCGATGACAGTAGATTGTGTTGTACTCACAACATCTTCTGTCATCACAGTCACCCCCTCCTTGGACGGAATACAGGAAAAATCACAGATACAGTTTATATATTTTTTTTTCAGTTTGTTCTTTCGATGACCGTTAATCTTCCTTTGATAGTGGCTATTGGTAAAAATTGCATCCAACCTTAAAACAACCCTTAAAAAGGTATTTTTCCTGTTGTCCCCTCCTTTGCAAAATATTGACAAACATTTAAACGTCCCCTTTTATTAGTATACGAAAAAAAACACCTTCTTTTAAGTTAAAAGGATAAAAAGAACGTGTATTGATTCCTAATTAATTTTTCATTTTTGTATTGAGAGGGATAAGGAAAAATTTGATTAATTATTTACAAAATTAAACTTATGATTGCTACGAACGTCTGATATATTTCACTATAAGGATAGAATTAGAGTTGAAATTGATTGACTTAAAAGTGAATTTTTTTCCATTTTTTTAACGTCACAAAACTTAAAGATTTCAAAACATACGATGATCTTTCGGAACTGAAGATTTTTGTTTCAAATACTAGATTTCGGGATAAATTCAACTGCTATTATTTCTCACAACGTTTTGAGTTCAAATGTTTAAAATATTTGAGTCCACCACCCAAATTCATTGACACAATTAAAACAATATGGGCAGCTTATATTGTCTTTTGAAGATTTTTTGAGATTACTACTTGATAAATAAATAACTAAAGTCGCTTAGGTCGAAATATAATGAATAATCAGGTAATTTATTAAAAATTTATCTGGTCTATAAAATGATGGACGAGCAAAGAATAACACAACAAATATAATGAAAATATTCTTCTCGCCGTTTAGTATTTGTCTTGCGAGCATGGTAATTGAGGGAGAAAATTTAGTTTGAATAATCCAAGTTTCGATTATCAGTACAATAATTTTGTCAATTTTGATATCAAAATTTAATTAACGTAAATAAATTAAGGTGTAATGTATGTGAATTATTCATTATTATTTAGTTTAATGCCCGCGCACTAAAAATCAACTTATTTTTGAAAAGCTTTTTAACGCGTCAATTAGTAGCATCTAAAATTTAAGGGGATGATGGCTAGATCTAAGTTATTAAGTCAATAAGAAACCATTGTTTTAATTCAAGGAGTTTTACATTGACGAAGATATTATTATTGATAAAGCGCATTAACGTTCGCTTTAAATTTGGGCAATTTAGATAAGTATTTTATAACGTGATTAAAATACGTAAAATTTTTAGTTAGTTAAGTAGACTAGAGCCTGCACGTTGAATAGACACAAATATCGTACTGGATTGGTTCAAATTAATTGTATCACAAATTAGGGATTTTTCCGAAAATTTTCTATTGTTGAACACTTAAAAAATACTAGTTTCTGATTGATTCAAATTAATTAATCAGAATTGGGCTATTTTTTTCTCCCAGGTAAAAAAATGGCCCAAAAGTCACGTGTTACCAATGAGTCATATGTATGCCCAATTTTGACGGATATCAATCTCCCTGTCTACGACTGGTGAAAAAAAGCCCAATTAAAGAAAACTAGGCTGTAGTTCAGAAGTTAAAATTCGAAGGACAGCAAGGTTTAATTTTACATAATGAAAACAATTTTAGACATTTTTTTTCTAAAATTTTTGAAATTAAATCGTCCAAATTGCGGGAGTTGCAATTCAACTGTGAAAAAACTTAAAAATATAGAAAGTTAAACTTTGAGGAATTATAAAAAAATAATTAAAAAATGCATGTTTTGTCAAATTTCAGAGTGTTTGGGATTGTTATGTTTTTGTGATTTCTTCAAAACAAAGAATTGAACGGCAATTTAACCCAAATAAAGCCGACAAAGACAAATCGATCAAGTTTATAACATAGTGGTACTGTTTTTAGTTTTCAGCTGTTACCAATATGTTTTACATTTTGCTCCATATATTTTTTTACGCGTGGCGATATGAATAATTGTTTTGTAAGCGATCGAGATATCATATTTCAAATCTGAGCCAGTTATAATAGAAGTTTCACAGTTCAATTTGTAACTTCTATGTCATTTTAAAAAATTAATGGTTTCCAAGAAATACAAGATGAGTGAACTTTTCTTTTCTCTCGCAGTTATCGAGTTTACAGACTTCGAAATTCAAAATGTTATGTGTTATTCATTAATTCTACCTTGATCTTAATCAGTCAAATGAGTAAATTGATATCTGTCCAGTTGTCCGTGATAAGCGCTCAAAATAGTGTCTTTTGATAGCTTTGGGTGTGAGGCGAAGTTCTCGTTTTCGGTGTGAGGAGGTTAAGTGAATTTTAAAAAAATTGCCCATCATATTGTGGAGATTATTTTCTGACAATTATATCATGTTATTGTCGGATCCGTAGATATGACGTTACAAATCACTGGAGAGATAAGCAGCAATAGGTAATTCATTAACGGTTGGTGTGAAGTGTTGGACGAACTGAATCAATTTTATACTTTTCAAGGTTACAAAACTACAATTGAAAAAAATACATGTCAACTTGATTTCCAACCAAACTATTTTAGTTTTAAAAAGGGCTTATTTTCCCCAGCCATTGCTGAAGCACCAACAATCCCTTAACGGAAAATCGTGATTATTTGAAAAATACGACATTTGATTGGTCGTTCTAGCTCAAATCTGATCAATAGAATCGCGTGTTTCTACAATCAAGGTTTAGATGGAGCTAGTATCTCGCGTTGTCTGTATTATTCAAATAGTCACGATTTGTCAACTGAGGGTCTGATCAATTTGTCTCCTTATTTGAGCAATGAAACTTTTTAAAGCTAATAATAGACTTAGAACGTTCAGAAAGTTTTGGAATATGCAGTATTTTTTGAAACATGTACAAGGAAACTTTTTTTGCTCTATTTAAATTGTTTCATTATTTTTCTAAAAAATAAGCGAATAAATCTGATTTTTAACTGGTCACCAAGATTTTAAGAAGAAAATTAAGCAAAATAACGGATATAAGTCATTTACTTAGATATTGCGGAGACGATCTGATGGCATTGCAAGGAAAGTCACTTCGCACCATTTACTTTTGCAGATTGCAGCTGAAGGCTGTATTTTAGCAAAAGAAGCATTTAACAAGCAATCAATCAAAAATCAAAGCTCAGACTTATTCGTTTCTAAATGACTTTTCAGTATGAAAATTGTGAAGTTAAATTCATAATAAAACATATTGTTAAAATAACTGATTTTTTATATGATTTCTACTCAAAAAATGGATTCTCATTATTTATATTATTGAACAAACCGTCCAAATAGATTCTTGAGCTAAGCAAGGTTGAACAACTTCTTTAGCACAAAAAAACATGCTCGTGAAAGTTTCAGCTAAAACACACACTATAGAATCTCCCAGAAAAGTTTCGCTATCGAAATTCTACTTTATCAATCTTATATACATTATATCATGAAAAAACACAAAGTGTTTCAGTATGAATATATCCAGTATTTCCATTTGCTCGTTCACTGTGTTATATTGATCATTTGATTATCAGACTGTATCATTGAATAAAAAGATCAACGTTCACAACTTTCCGGAATAAATTTTTGCTTATTTTTTTTATTTTTGTCGTTTAATTTTGGTTTAATATATTTGTGGTTATTTTTTTCTTTGAAACTTTTTAGTAGAAAATGTTTATTTTGTAAAATCAAGTTTGTAAAATTCTCATCTATGTTGCGAACGTTCGAATTTAATTTCTATTTCTTATCAATGCTGTTTTCATTAAAGTTTATACAGTAAACTTCAAAGTACAAATTTTTGAGATTTTTTTGTCATTTAACTTATTTTTAATGTTAAAAACCCTGCAACAAATCATTGATTGTCATTTTCCGTCTTGAGTACCAGATGAATGCATTTCTTGCAACATAATTATCAAGAAGCGATTATGTTCCCTGATATTGCAACCTTTTTGCTAGACATTTGAGTACTCATAATGAGTAGTAATCATTACGCGTCAGATGAAATAATTCTAAACGTTTTTGAAGTCTTATGAACTAAAGATCACTTTGCCTGTGGTTTTGCTAGAAAATAAGGAAATTTGAAAAGTATCATAGTTATGAATTTACTAGGAAATCAGTTCTTTTTGTAAGGAGAGCTCGTCACAAAAATATTGAAATTGTGTTATTACTTTTTTCGATATACAGATTCATTCGTAATAGAAGTAAGAGCGAAAAATAATTTTTCTAGATTTACAAGTAGCTGAAAAGTTAATAACGTTTGTATAAGCTGACATGATTTATGTCATATGATTTTTTTCAACCCTTGTATTTGTTTCTATGCGTTTTAATGGTTCGCATAATTAACGAATTTGTGAAATTTAAATGTTGTCATAATAAATCCAAAACTGAAACAGCTACAATATAGATAAATATGTTGAGTTGAATATTGTCGAGGCGAATCGCGTTTTCGACGTCAACCCCTTTAAATTAATTTACTAGTTCGATCTCGTTATTTAAGTTATAATTTAGTATCTCAAGCAAGTATACATTTTACAAAGTTTATCGTTCTATCATCTAATTTTACGGAAATAATCACGACGATAAGAAACAATAATTTGGTTTCCATTAAATCTCAAAGAGTTTATTTTCGAGCGATATTAATGCCTGAACGCGCAAAACGTGATAACAATATATTTACCTAGCTGTCTGCAGTTGCGTTCATCGATCGGAAATTACAAAACGAAGTAACGTGCCGGATACAGGGATCGCAAATGGATCGTATCGTATTTTCCCGATCAGTTTTTATTTTACCCCTAATACGATACGATACGACCAGTTTTTTCTCACACACTCTAGATACGATACGATCCAGTTTTAATTTACCCCCCCCTAGATAAATACGATCCAGTACACTCTTACATATCCGATACGATCTCCATTTTTGATCCCCCTAGATACGATACGATCAGTTCACTTTTTTATGCCGATCCTGTCCCTGATCCGATCATGTCGATATAAGAATGAATCATGAGCGAACATTATAAATCATCCGTTTTTATGTATCCCTAGGCCTCCGAGCAAAAAATGAGCACCCGTTAAAAATTCTATGAATTTGAAATTTCGGATCTAGATAGTTTCGACGCTTGAAAATTTTGGTCAAAAAATTTTTTTTGACTCGACCACTCGGCTGAGCAGTTTAAGGTGGTCAAATATCGAGTTTTTTCGTTTTTCAAAACAAAAAAAAAGTACATCTTTTTTTTGCAATTTTACTAACTTTTTCGTGTACAACGTAAAATTTCTGCTTCCAGATAACATCTCAAAATTTATATACCCACAACGATTATTTGGTTAAACCGGAGAATAGAGTGCCCGAAAACTCGAATTATTTTAAAAAACTAATTGTATGGTGCTTAAAGAATGCGCAGCATCAACTTGTGTGAACGGTATTATCAACTATTGGTCTAAGATGACCACAGGTGGTGCTAGAGGCGATTCCATGATTTGGTGTGTAAACAGCAGCACGGTTTTAAGCATTTACAGGATAGCTCATTATAAAATATAATGTAAGTGACCATTAATAGGAAATTTTTTAAGATCATTTGATTTAATTTTTCAGAAAAATTTTCAAAATTTTACGATCGCTGATTGGTTGAAAAATAAAAATGCTTCAAAGTCACTTTTGACCCAGAAATGAAACCTCAGGATAAATTTGACTAGAAAACATATTTTGAAATTTTTTCATATCGGAAAATAGTTGTTAAGGTAATCAAAATGACGAAATTGACAATTTAAGCATAACAAAAACTTTTTTTAGGAATTTGAGCAACATGTCAATATGAGAAATATATGAAAGCCACCATTAATAGAAAATATTTTCCATAAGAGATTCCCCTCAATAGTACCCAAACTAAGCTGTAATATGCTCCAGATTATAGTGAATACAGAAAAAAGATTTCTTGCAAAATTTATGCAGGTCAATTTTATTTAATAACATAATAAATGTAACGAAGAAGGTGGTCTTTTTGTACGTCTGCAGTTTTGCACGTTATCAATATTATTTTCCACAATCGCGATTTTCGCCAAGACCCGATCTGATTAAAATTAATTATGGAGCCCAACATGCTAAAAGTTTCAACAAAGAAAAATGCGTGGGGGGTTCAGAAAATATTATTTGAAACAAAATTTTCTGGGTTCATTTTTTTCAAACTTTGCTGTTCTTCCATATTATTACATTATTGTGTCCAACTGAACCGTTTGACAATTACATGAAATCGGTGATCCCATTCATTTGAAATCTCCCGAAAAATTTTGCCGCAATTTTTCGTTCTATTTTCACTTCTTGAAAACTTTGGGATCGACAAATTCGCAGTCCTCTATTTTGTCTGCAAATAAATTGATGAAACTTTCAAGGATCGTGCAGTATAGATACGCGAAATAAATTTCTTCATGACTTATTTTTGTTTTTATTTAAGATTTCTTTAATTAGATGAAGTTGGTGGTAAAACTTTCAATTATAAATTAATCACGTCTCATGATCGAGACATGATAAAATTTGTTCAAATTACTCAAACTGTTTTTTTTATTTCGATTCGACGACCAGAGATTTTACTTTTTTCAAAATCTCTGGTCAAATTAAACAAAACAAATTTCAATAAGTTGTTAATTTGGTTCAAAGAAAATGTTATTTCCTATTAATTAACCGTGGACTTAATTAAGTCTACCAGTGCTTATACTGATAAATTTAAAAAAAAGTTGGTATTGCTCAAAAATCGAGTGAGACTTTTTTTTCTTTCCAAAGTTTTCGAGGATTTTGTTGCAATAAACAAATTATGTCTTAAAAGTCATGAGACTTTTGCAGTGTGCATATGTGGATGACTGGGTACCCTAAACAAGCTCAATCGTACTTAATCTCCTTTTTACGTCATGGCGATTCTCAGGATTTCACGTGCTCGTTCAATCAAATAAGCGGCAGTGTATAAAAGCTTCAAAGAACAAAATATTATATACACAATATATTCACATATTATTCAAATTGAGATTATTGCATTTTTCATGATTTTACCGTTAGTTCTATCGTTTGCCTAATGAGTTTGAAGACACAGCACTTGAGAACGTAAGGAAATATCAAATGGCTTTATAAATTATCAAATGGTTTAATTTAAACCTAAAAATCGTTCGTAGCGCCACAAAATTTTGAAAACCCCCCAATTTCATTCCTCTTCATTTNATTGGTAACGGTTTCGTGTTTATTCATCATAATTTATTCACGAAAAAATTTTCTTAGCTGATAAATTGATGATAATAAAGCGTTGCATGTTGTTATCATTGTTAAACTGTTTATTGAATGATTATAAACAAATTAATTATATTTAAAATCGTCTTATTGATCTTGGTTGACCGATTTTTTCGATTTCAACCGTATGATAAAAGTTTCTGTAGTTAGGAATTTGCAAAATTGCTCAAAATTTTTGATTAAGAAAAATTAGGGTTCAGTTACAGTAGCTGGGTTAACAAGTTGGGTTTTTGCTAAAATATTCAAATACTCTAAGTTTACATTTCAATCTGTTTGTCGAATAGAGGTATTCGCCTGAATAAAAAACTATATAAATAAAACCTCAATAAATATCTCTTGTATTAACCCAGGGTAAAAACCATAATGACAGTAATAATTGCAGCAAGAAGCTGTGGCTGTGGTAAGACGTAATGTCTGTGACAGTAAACTGTTTATATAAACAGTCTACTTCACAGCATTAATAATGTCGATGACAGTAGATTGTTGTTACTCAACAATCTTCTGTCATCACAGTCACCCCCTCCTTGGACGGAAATACAGGAAAAATCACAAGTACAGTTTATATATTTTTTTTTCAGTTTGTTCTTTCGATGACCGTTAATCTTCCTTTGATAGTGGCTATAGTAAAAATTGCATCCAACCTTAAAACAACCCTTAAAAAGGTATTTTTCCTGTTGTCACCCTCCTATGCAAAAATATTGACAAACATTTAAACCGTCCCCTCTTATTAGTTACGAAAAAAACACCTTCTTTTAAGTTAAACGGATAAAAAAGAAACTGTATTTGATTTCCTAATAACTTTTTCATTTTTGTTATGAGAGGGATAAGGAAAATTGTGATTAATTATTTACAAAATTAAACTTATGATTGCTACGAACGTCTGATATATTTCACTATAAGGGATAGAATTAGAGTTGAAATTGATTGACTTAAAAGTGAATTTTTTTCCATTTTTTTAACGTCACAAAACTTAAAGTTTCAAAACATACGATGATCTTTCCGGAACTGAAGATTTTTGTTTCAAATACATAGACTTTTCTTAGGATGATAAATTCAACTGCTATTATTTCTCACAACGTTTTGAGTTCAAATGTGTTAAAATATGTTGAGTCCACCACCCAAATTTCATTGACAACAATTAAAACAATATGGGCAGCTTATATTGTCTTTTGAAGATTTTTTGAGATTAACTACTTGATAAATAAATAACTAAAGTCGCATTAGGTCGGAAATATAATGAATAATCCAGGTAATTTATTAAAAATTTATTGGTTCTATAAAATGATGGACGAGCAAAAATAACACAACAAATATAATGAAATATATTCTTCTTCGCCGTTTTAGTACTTTAGTCTTTGCGAGCATGGTAATTGAGGGAGAAAATTTAGTTTGAATAATCCAAGTTCGATTATCAGTACAATAATTTTGTCAATTTTAGATATCAAAATTTAATTAACGTAAATAAATTAAGGTGTAATGTATGTGAATGTATGTCATTATTATTTAGTTACATGCCCGCGCACTTAAAAATCAATTATTTTTTGAAAAGCTTTTTAACGCGTCAATTAGTAGCATCTAAAATTTTAAGGGGATGATGGCTGATCTAAGTTTTAAGTCAATAAGAAAAACCTTTGTTTTAAATTCAAGGAGTTTTACATTGACGGTTTTTTGAAAGAATTCTTCGCTTAACTGAATTATATAATATTTTATAATGTTAAAATACGAAAATTTGAGTATGTAGTAGACTAAGCTGCACGTTGAATAGACACAAATATCGTACTGGATTGGTTCAAATTAATTGTATCACAAATTAGGGGATTTTTCCAAAATTTTCTATTGTTGAACACTTAAAAAATACTAGTTCTGATTGATTCAAATTAATTAATCAGATTGGGCTATTTTTTTCTCCCAGGTAAAAAAATGGCCCAAAAGTCACGTGTTACCCAATGAGTCATATGTATGCCCAATTTTGACGGTATCAATCTCCCTGTCTCGACTGGTGAAAAAATAGCCCAATTAAAGAAAACTAGGCTGTAGTTCAGAAGTTAAAATTCGAAGGACAGCAAGGTATTAATTTACATAAATGAAAACAATTTTAGACATTTTTTTTCTAAAAATTTTTGAAATTAAATCGTCCAAATTGCGGGAGTTGCAATTCAACTGTGAAAAAACTTAAAAATATAGAAAGTTAAACTTGAGGAATTATAAAAAAATAATAAAAAATGCATGTTTTGTCAAATTTCAGAGTGTTTGGGATTTGTTATGTTTTTGTGAATATTCTTCAAAACAAAGAATTGAACGGCAAATTTAACCCAAATAAAGCCGACAAAGACAAATCGATCAAGTTTAACATAGGGGTACTGTTTTTAGTTTTCAGCTTTACCAATATGTTTTACATTTTGCTCCATATATTTTTTTACGCGTGGCGATATGAATAATTGTTGTAAGCGATCAGATATCATATTTCAAAATCTGAGACCAGTTATAATAGAAGTTTCACAGTTCAATTTGTAACTTCTATGTCATTTTAAAAAATGAATGGTTTTCCAAGAAATACAAGATGAGTGAACTTTTCTTTTCTCTCGCAGTTATCGAGTTTACAGACTTCGAAATTTAAAATGTTATGTGTTATTCAATTAATTCTAGCCTTTGATCTTAATCAGTCAAAATGAGTAAATTGATATCTGTCCAGTTGTCCGTGATAAGCGCTCAAAATAGTGTCTTTGAATAGCTTTGGGTGTGAGGCGAAGTTCTCGTTTTCGGTGTGAGGAGGTTAAGTGAATTTTTAAAAAAATTGCCCATCATATTGTGGAGATTATTTTCTGACAAATTATATCATGTTATTGTCGGATCCGTAGATATGACGTTAAAATCACTGGAGAGATAAGCAGCAAAGGTAATTCATTAACGGTTGGTGTGAAGTGTTGGACGAACTGAATCAATTTTATACTTTTCAAGTTACAAACTACAATTAAAAAATACATGTCAACTTGATTTCTCACCAAACTATTTTAGTTTTAAAAAGGGCTTATTTTCCCCAGCCATTGCTGAAGCACCAACATCCCTTAACGGAAAATCGTGATTATTTGAAAAATACGACATTTGATTGGTCGTTTTAGCTCAAATCTGATCAATAGAATCCGTGTTTCTACAATTCAAGGTTTAGATGGGAGCTAGTATCTCGCGTTGTCTGTATTATTCAAATAGTCACGATTTGTCAACTGAGGGCTCTGATCAATTTGTCTCCTTATTTGAGCAATGAAACTTTTTAAAGCTAATAATAGACTTAGAACGTTCAGAAAGTTTTGGAATATGCAGTATTTTTTGAAACATGTACAAGGAAACTTTTTTTGCTCTATTTAAATTGTTTCATTATTTTTCTAAAAAATAAGCGAATAAAATCTGATTTTTAACTGGTCACCAAGATTTTAAGAAAGAAAATTAAGCAAAATAACGGATATAAGTCATTTACTTAGATATTGCGACACGATCTGATGGCATTGCAAGGAAAGTCACTTCGCACCATTACTTTTGCAGATTGCAGCTGAAGGCTGTATTTTAGCAAAAGAAGCATTTAACAAGCAATCAATCAAAAATCAAAGCTCAGACTTATTCGTTTCTAAATGACTTTTCAGTATGAAAATTGTGAAGTTAAATTCATAATAAAACATATTGTTAAAATAACTGATTTTTTATATGATTTCTACTCAAAAAATGGATTCTCATTATTTATATTATTGAACAAACCGTCCAAATAGATTCTTGAGCTAAGCAAGGTTGAACAACTTCTTTAGCACAAAAAAACATGCTCGTGAAAGTTTCAGCTAAAACACACACTATAGAATCTCCCAGAAAAGTTTCGCTATCGAAATTCTACTTTATCAATCTTATATACATTATATCATGAAAAAACACAAAGTGTTTCAGTATGAATATATCCAGTATTTCCATTTGCTCGTTCACTGTGTTATATTGATCATTTGATTATCAGACTGTATCATTGAATAAAAAGATCAACGTTCACAACTTTCCGGAATAAATTTTTGCTTATTTTTTTTATTTTTGTCGTTTAATTTTGGTTTAATATATTTGTGGTTATTTTTTTCTTTGAAACTTTTTAGTAGAAAATGTTTATTTTGTAAAATCAAGTTTGTAAAATTCTCATCTATGTTGCGAACGTTCGAATTTAATTTCTATTTCTTATCAATGCTGTTTTCATTAAAGTTTTATACAGTAAACTTCAAAGTACAAATTTTTGAGATTTTTTTGTCATTTAACTTATTTTTAATGTTAAAAACCCTGCAACAAATCATTGATTGTCATTTTCCGTCTTGAGTACCAGATGAATGCATTTCTTGCAACATAATTATCAAGAAGCGATTATGTTCCCTGATATTGCAACCTTTTTGCTAGACATTTGAGTACTCATAATGAGTAGTAATCATTACGCGTCAGATGAAATAATTCTAAACGTTTTTGAAGTCTTATGAACTAAAGATCACTTTGCCTGTGGTTTTGCTAGAAAATAAGGAAATTTGAAAAGTATCATAGTGTATGAATTTACTAGGAAATCAGTTCTTTTTGTAAGGAGAGCTCGTCACAAAAATATTGAAATTGTGTTATTACTTTTTTCGATATACAGATTCATTCGTAATAGAAGTAAGAGCGAAAAATAATTTTTCTAGATTTACAAGTAGCTGAAAAGTTAATAACGTTTGTATAAGCTGACATGATTTATGTCATATGATTTTTTTCAACCCTTGTATTTGTTTCTATGCGTTTTAATGGTTCGCATAATTAACGAATTTGTGAAATTTAAATGTTGTCATAATAAATCCAAAACTGAAACAGCTACAATATAGATAAATATGTTGAGTTGAATATTGTCGAGGCGAATCGCGTTTTCGACGTCAACCCCTTTAAATTAATTTACTAGTTCGATCTCGTTATTTAAGTTATAATTTAGTATCTCAAGCAAGTATACATTTTACAAAGTTTATCGTTCTATCATCTAATTTTACGGAAATAATCACGACGATAAGAAACAATAATTTGGTTTCCATTAAATCTCAAAGAGTTTATTTTCGAGCGATATTAATGCCTGAACGCGCAAAACGTGATAACAATATATTTACCTAGCTGTCTGCAGTTGCGTTCATCGATCGGAAATTACAAAACGAAGTAACGTGCCGGATACAGGGATCGCAAATGGATCGTATCGTATTTTCCCGATCAGTTTTTATTTTACCCCTAATACGATACGATACGACCAGTTTTTTCTCACACACTCTAGATACGATACGATCCAGTTTTAATTTACCCCCCCCTAGATAAATACGATCCAGTACACTCTTACATATCCGATACGATCATCCATTTTTGATCCCCCCCCTAGATACGATACGATCCAGTTCACTTTTATGCCACCGTCCATGATCCGATCCATGTCGATATAGAATGAACATGAGCGACATTATAAATCATCCGTTTTTTTATCCCTAGGCCTCCGAGCAAAAAATGAGCACCCGTTAAAAATTCCTATGAATTGAAATTTCGGATTCTAGATAGTTTGACGCTTGAAAATTTTGGTCAAAAAATTTTTTTTGACTCGACCACTCGGCTGACAGTTTAACGGTGGTCAAATATCGAGTTTTTCGTTTTTCAAAACAAAAAAAAAGTACATCTTTTTTTTGCAATTTTTACTAACTTTTTCGTGTACACGTAAAATTTCTGCTCCAGATTAACATCTCAAAATTTATATCCCAACGATTATTTGGTTAAACCGGAAATAGAGTGCCCGAAAACTCGAATTATTTTAAAAAACTAATTTATGGTGCTTAAAGAATGCGCAGCATCAACTTGTGTGAACGGTATTATCAACTATTGGTCTAAGATGACCACAGGTGGTGCTGAGGCGATTCCATGATTGGTGTGTAAACAGCAGACGGTTTTAAGCATTTACAGGATAGCTCATTATAAAATATAATGTAAGTGACCATTAGATAGGAAATTTTTTAAGATCATTTGATTTAATTTTTCAGAAAAATTTTCAAAATTTTACGATCGCTGATTGGTTGAAAAATAAAAATGCTTCAAAGTCACTTTTGACCCAGAAATGAAACCTCAGGATTAAATTTGACTAGAAAACATATTTTGAAATTTTTTCATATCGGAAAATAGTTGTTAAGGTAATCAAAATGACGAAATTGACAATTTAAGCATAACAAAAACTTTTTTTAGGAATTTGAGCAACATGTCAATATTGAGAAATATATGAAAGCCACCATTAATAGAAAATTTTTCCATAAGAGATTCCCCTCAATAGTACCCAAACTAAGCTGTAATATGCTCAGATTATAGTGAATACAGAAAAAGATTTCTTGCAAAATTTTGCAGGTCATTTATTTAATAACATAATAAATGTAACGAAGAAGGTGGTCTTTTTGTACGTCTGCAGTTTTGCACGTTATCAATATTATTTTCCACATCGCGATTCGCCCAAGACCCGATCTGATTAAAATTAATTATGGAGCCCAACATGCTAAAAGTTTCAACAAAGAAAAATGCGTGGTGGGTTCAGAAAAATTATTTGAAACAAAATTTTCGTGGGTTCATTTTTTTCAAACTTTGCTGTTCTTCCATATTATTACATTATGTGTCCAACTGAACCGTTTGACAATTACATGAAATCGGTGATCCATTCATTTGAAATCTCCCGAAAAATTTTGCCGCAATTTTTCGTTCTATTTTCACTTCTTGAAAACTTTGGGATCGACAAATTCGCAGTCCTCTATTTTGTCTGCAAATAATTGATGAAACTTTCTAATGGATCGTGCAGATATAGATACGCGAAATAAATTCTTTCATGACTTATTTTTGTTTTTATTTAAGATTTCTTTAATTAGATGAAGTTGGTGGTAAAACTTTCAATTATAAATTAATCACGTCTCATGATCGAGACATGATAAAATTTGTTCAAATTACTCAAACTTTTTTTTTATTTCGATTCGATCGACCAGAGATTTACTTTTTTCAAATCTCTGGTCAAATTAAAACAAAACCAAATTTCAATAAGTTGTTAATTTTGGTTCAAGAAAATGTTATTTCCTATTAAATTAACCGTGGACTAATTAAGTCTACAGTGCTTATACTGATAAATTTAAAAAAAAGTTGGTATTGCTCAAAATCGAGTGAGACTTTTTTTTCTTCCAAAGTTTTCGAGGGATTTTGTTGCAATAAACAAATTATGTCTTAAAGTCATGAGACTTTTGCAGTGTGCATATGTGGATGATGGGTACCCTAAACAAGCTCAATCGTACTAATCTCCTTTTTACGTCATGGCGATTCTCAGGATTTCACGTGCTCGTTCAATCAAATAAGCGGCAGTGTATAAAAGCTTCAAAGAACAAAATATATACACAATATATTCACATATTATTTCAAATGATGATTATTGTCATTTTTCATTGATTTTACCCGTTAGTTTCTATCGTTTGCCTAATAGTTGAAGACACAGGCACTGAGAACGTAAGGAAATTATCAAATGGCTTTATGAAAATTATTCAATGGTTTCAATTTCAAAACCTAAAAAATATCGTCGTAGCGCACAAAATTTTGAAAACCCCCCAATTTCATTCCTCTTCATTTNAATGTCGATGACAGTAGATTGTTGTTACTCAACAATCTTCTGTCATCACAGTCACCCCCTCCTTGGACGGAAATACAGGAAAAATCACAAGTACAGTTTATATATTTTTTTTTCAGTTTGTTCTTTCGATGACCGTTAATCTTCCTTTGATAGTGGCTATAGTAAAAATTGCATCCAACCTTAAAACAACCCTTAAAAAGGTATTTTTCCTGTTGTCACCCTCCTATGCAAAAATATTGACAAACATTTAAACCGTCCCCTCTTATTAGTTACGAAAAAAACACCTTCTTTTAAGTTAAACGGATAAAAAAGAAACTGTATTTGATTTCCTAATAACTTTTTCATTTTTGTTATGAGAGGGATAAGGAAAATTGTGATTAATTATTTACAAAATTAAACTTATGATTGCTACGAACGTCTGATATATTTCACTATAAGGGATAGAATTAGAGTTGAAATTGATTGACTTAAAAAGTGAATTTTTTTCCATTTTTTTAACGTCATCAAAAACTTTAAGATTTCAAAAACATACGATGATCTTTCCGGAACTGAAGATTTTTGTTTTCAAATACACAGACTTTTTTAGGATGATTTAACTTCAACTGCTATTATTTCTCACAACGTTTTGAGTTCAAAATGTTTAAAATATTGTTGAGTCCCCACCACAAATTTCATTGACAACAATTAAAATACAATAATGGGCAGCTTTAATATTGTCTTTCGAAGATTTTTTGAGATTAACTACTTGATAAATAAATAACTAAAGTCGCATTGAAGTCGGAAATAATAATGAATAATCCAGTAATTTATTAAAAATTTATGTGGTTCTATAAAAGATGGAGCTAGCAAAAATAACACAAACAAATATAATGAAATATATTACTTTCTTCGCCGTTTTAGTACTTTGTCTTTGCGAGCATGGTAATTTGAGGAGAAAATTTAGTTTGAATAATCAAAGTTCGATTATCAGTACAATAATTTTGTCAAATTTTGATATCAAAATTTAATTAACGTAAATAAATTAAGGTGTAATGGATGTGAATTATGTCATTATAATAAGTTTACATGCCCGCGCATCTTAAAAATCAATTTATTTTTGAAAAGCTTTTTAACGCGTCAATTAGTAGCATCTAAAATTTTAAGGGGATGATGGCTAGATCTAAGTTATTAAGTCAATAAGAAAAAACCTATTGTTTTAAATTCAAGGAGTTTTACATTGACGGTTTTTGAAAATTTCTTCGAATAAATTTTTATTAAATGAACATGATATTACAGCTGTTTACCACTTAAAGCCCCCCAGTAAAGCCCCCCCTGACCAGCTTTTAAAACCCCCCCTTTGGGGCATATTTCTATGCCCATAAGCCTGACTTTGCCTATAAGCCTGTGACACTTAAAACCCCCCCTGACAGTTAAAACCCCCCTTTTTGGCCAAAGTTCCTAGGGGGGCTGTTAAGTGTCAGACCATGTAGAGCCTGCACGTTGAATAGACACAAATATCGTACTGGATTGGTTCAAATTAATTGTATCACAAATTAGGGATTTTTCCGAAAATTTTCTATTGTTGAACACTTAAAGAAATACTAGTTTCTGATTGATTCAAATTAATTAATCAGAATTGGCTATTTTTTTCTCCCAGGTAAAAAAATGGGCCAAAAAGTCACGTGTTACCAATGAGTCATATGTATGCCCAATTTTGACGGTATCAATCTCCCTGTCTACGACTGGTGAAAAAAAGCCCAATTAAAGAAAACTAGGCTGTAGTTCAGAAGTTAAATTCGAAGGACAGCAAGGTATTAATTTTACATAATGATAAACCAAATTTTAGACATTTTTTTTCTAAAATTTTTGAAATTAAATCGTCCAAATTGCGGGAGTTGCAATTCAACTGTGAAAAACTTAAAAAATATAGAAAAGTTAAACTTTGAGGAAATTATAAAAATAATAAAATGTTTTGTCAAATTTCAGAGTGTTTGGGGATTTGTTATGTTTTTGTGAATTTCTTCAAAACAAAGAATTGAACGGCAATTTAACCCAAATAAAGCCGACAAAGACAAATCGATCAAGTTTATAACATAAGGTGGTACTGATTTTTAGTTTTCAGCTGTTTACCAATATGTTTTACATTTTGCTCCATAGATTTTTACGCGTGGCGATATGAATAATTGTTTTGTAAGCGATCGAGATATCATATTTCAAATCTGAGACCAGTTATGAATAGAAGTTTCACAGTTCAATTTGTAACTTCTATGTCATTTGAAAAAATGAATGGTTTTCCAAGAAATACAAGATGAGTGAACTTTTCTTTTCTCTCGCAGTTATCGAGTTTACAGACTTCGAAATTTCAAAATGTTATGTGTTATTCAATTAATTCTATCCTTGATCTTAATCAGTCAAAATGACTAAATTGATATCTTGTCCAGTTGTCCCGTGATAAGCGCTCAAAGAAGTGTCTTTTGATAGGCTTTTGGGTGTGAGGCGAAGTTCTTGTTTCTCGGTGTGAGGAGGTTAAGATGAATTTTAAAAAAATTGCCCATCATATTGTGGAGAATTATTTTTTGACAAATTATATCATGTTATTGTCGGATCCGTAGATAGGACGTTAAAAATCACTGGAGAGATAAAGCAGCAATAAGGTTCAATGCAGTTAACGGTTGGTGTGAAAGTGTTTGGACGAACTGAATCAATTTTATACTTTTCAAGGTTACAAACTACAATTGAAAAAATACATGTCAACTTGATTCTCCAAAAAACTATTTTAGTTTTAAAAAGGGCTTATTTTCCCCCAGCCCATTGCTGAAAGCACCAACAATCCCCTTAACCGACAAATCGTGATTATTTGAAAAATACGAACATTTGATTGGTCGTTCAGCTCAAATCTGATCAATAGAATCGGTGTTTCTACAATCCAAGGTTTAGATTGGGAGCTAGTATCTCGCGTTGTCTGTATTATTCAAATAGTCACGATTTGTCAACTGAGGGCTCGTGATCAATTTGTCTCCTTATTTGAGCGAATGAAACTATTTTAAAGCTAATAATAGACTTAGAACGTTCAGAAAGTTTTGGAATATGCAGTATTTTTTGAAACATGTACAAGGAAACTTTTTTTGCTCTATTTAAATTTGTTTACATTTATTTTTCTAAAAAATAAGCGGATAAAATCTGATTTTTAACTGGTCACCAAAGATTTTAAGAAAGAAAATTAAGCAAAAATAACGGATATAAGTCATTTACTTAGATATTGCGGACGATCTGATGGCAATTGCAAGGAAAGTCACTTCGGCACCATTTACTTTGGCAGAATTGCAGCTGAAGGCTCGTATTTTAGCAAAAGAAGCATTTATACAAGCAATCAATCAAAAATCAAAAGCTCAGACTTATTCGTTTCTAAATGACTTCTCAGTATTAAAATTGTGAAGTTTAAATTCATAAATAAAACATATTGTTAAAATAACTGAATTTTTTATATGATTTCTACTCAAAAAATGGATTCTCATTATTTATTATTATTGAACAAACCGTCCAAATAGATTCTTGAGCTAAGCAAGGGGTTGAACAACTTCTTTAGCACAAAAAAACATGTTCCTGAAAGGTTTTAGCTAAAACACACACTAAAGAATCTCCCAGAAAAAGTTTCGCTATCGAAATTCTACTTTATCAATCTTATATTACATTATTATCATTGAAAAACACAAAGTGTTTCAGTATGAATATATCCAGTATTTCCATTTGCTCGTTCATCTTTGTATATTCGATCATTTGATTATCAGACTGTATCATTGAATAAAAAGATCAACGTTCACAACTTTCCGGAATAAATTTTGTCTTATTTTTTATTATTTTGTCGTTTAATTTTTGGTTTAAATCATTTTGTGGTTATTTTTTTTTCTTTGAAACTTTTTTAGTAGAAAATGTTTATTTTGTAAAATCAAGTTTTGTAAAAATTCTCATTATGTTGCGAACGTGTTCGAATTTAATTTCTTATTCATTATCAAGCTGTTTTTCATTAAAAGTTTATACAGTAAACTTCAAAGTACAAATTTTTGAGATTTTGTTGTCATTTAACTTATTTTTAATGTTAAAAACCCCTGCAACAAATCATTGATTGTCATTTTCCGCCTTGACTACCAGATGAATGCATTTCTTGCAACATAATTATCAAGAAGCGATTATGTTCCCTGATATTGCAACCTTTTTGCCTAGACATTTGAGTACTCATAATGAGTAAGTCATTACGCGTCAGATGAAATAATTCTGAAACGTTTTTGAAGTTTTATGAACTAAAGATCACTTTGCCTGTGGTTTTGCTAGAAAATGAAGGAAATTTGAAAAGATATCATAATAGTTATGAATTTACTAGTGAAATCAGTTCTCTTTTGTAAGGAGAGCTCGTCACAAAAAATATTGAAATTGTGTTATTACTTTTTCTTCGAATAAAATAGAGAAGAGCGAAAATAATTTTTCTAGAATTTACAAGTAGCTGAAAAGTTAATAACGTTTGTATAAGCTGACATGATTTATGTCATATGATTTTTTTTCAACCCTTGTATTTTGTTTCTATGCCGTTTTAATGGTTCGCATAATTAACGAATTTTGTGAAATTAGATAAATATGTTGAGTTGAATATTGTCGAGGCGAATCGCGTTTTCGACGTCAACCCCTTTAAATTAATTACTAGTTTCGATCTCGTTATTTAAGTTATAATTTAGTTATCTCAAAGCAAGTATACATTTTACAAAGTTTATCGTTATCATCTAATTTTACGGAAAAATCACGACGATAAGAACATAATTTGGTTATTCTATCATAAATCTCAAACGATTTATTTTCGAGCGATATTAATCCTGAACGCGCAAAACGTGATAACAATATATTTAACCTAGCTGTCTGCAGTTGCGTTCATCGATCGGAAATTACAAAACGAACGTAACGTCCGATACAGGGATCGGCATAATTGGATCGTATCGTATTTTCCCGATCCAGTTTTTATTTTACACCCCTAAATACGATACGATACGATCCAGTTTTTTCTCACACACTCTAGATACGATACGATCCGATCCAGTTTTTATTTTACCCCCCCCTAGATAAGATACGATCCAGTTTTTTTTACACCCTCTAGATACGATACGATCCAGTTTTGATTTTGCCCCCCCTAGATACGATACGATCCAGTTCCACTTTTTTATATGCCGATCCCTGGTCCCTGGTCCGATCCCTGGTCCAATATAGAATGAATCAATGAGCGAACATTATAAATCATCCGTTTTTATGTATCCCTAGGCCTCCCGAGCAAAAAATGAGCACCCGTTAAAAAGTTCCTATGAATTTGAAAATTTCGGATCTAGGATAGTTTTTGACGCTTGAAATTTTGGTCAAAATTTTTTTTGACTCCGATCACTCGGTGACGCAGTTTAAGGTGGTCAAATATCGAGTTTTTCGTTTTTTCAAAACAAAAAAAAATACATCTTTTTTCGCAATTTTTACTAACTTTTTCGTGTACAGCGTAAAATTCAGCTCCAGATTAACATCTCAAATTTTATATCCCCCAACGATTATTTGGTGTAACACCGGAAATAGAGGTGCCCGAAAACTCGAATTATTTTAAAAAACTAATTAATGGTGCTTAAAAGATGCGCAAGCATCAACTTTGTGGAAACGATATTATCAACTATTGGTCTAAGATGACCACAGGTGGTGCTAGAGGCGATTCCATGATTTGGTGGTGTTAACAGCAGCACGGTATTTAGCATTTACAGGATAGCTCATAATGAGCTGCTCATTATAAGAAATAAATGTAAGTTACCATTAGATAGGAAATTTTTTGAAGATTCATTTGAATTAATTTTTTCAGAGAAATTTTCAAAATTTTACCGATAGCTGATTGGTTGAAAAATAAAAATGCTCAAAAGTCACTTTTGACCCCAGAAATGAAACCTCAGGATTAAATTTGACTAGAAAAAATATTTTGAAAATTTTTTACATATCCGAAAATAGTTGTTAAGGGTAATCAAAATGACGAAAATTGACAATTTAAGCATAAACGAAACTTTTTATTAGGAATTTGAGCAACATGTCAATATGAGAAATATATGAAAGCCACCATTAGATCGAAAATTTTATCCCATAAGAGATTCCCCCTCAATAGTACCCCAAACTAAGCTGTACATATGCTCAGATTTATAGTGAATACTAAGAAAAAAGAATTTCTTGCAAAATTTATGCAGGTCAATTTTATTTAATAACATAATAAATGTAACGAAAGAAGGTGGTCCTTTTGATACGTCTGCAGGTTTTGCACGTTATCAATATTATTTTCCACAATCGGATTCCGCCCAAGACCCGATCTGATATAATTAATTATGGGAGCCCAACATGCTTAAAAGTTTCAACAAAGAAAAATGCGTGGGTTGGTTTCAGAAAAATATATTTGAAACAAAATTTTCGTGGGTTCAATTTTTTTCAAACTTTGCTGTTCTTCCATATTATTACATTATTGTGTCCAACTGAACCGTTTGACAAATAACATGAAATCGGTGATTCCCATTCATTTGAGAATCTCCCGAAAAATTTTTGCCGCAATTTTTCGTTCTATTTTCAACTTCTTGAAAACTTTGGGATCGACAAATTCGCAGTCCTCTATTTTTGTCTGCAAATAAATTGATGAAACTTTCTAATGGATCGTGCAGATAGTAATACGCGAAATAAATTCTTTCATGACTTATTTTGGTTTTTATTTAAAGATTTCTTCAATTTAGATGAAGTTGGTGGTAAAACTTTCAATTATAAATAATCACGTCTCATGAATCATGAGTCATGATCGAGAGCATGATAAAATTTGTTCAAATTACTCAAACTTGTTTTTTTTATTTCGATTCGACCAGAGATTTTACTTTTTTTCAAATCTCTGGTCAAATTAAAACAAAACCAAATTGCCAATAAGTTGTTAATTTTGGTTCAAAGAAAATGTTATTTCCTATTATATTAAACCCGTGGACTAAATTAAGTCTACCAGTGCTTATACTGATAAATTTAAAAAAAAGTTGGTATTGCTCAAAAATCGAGTGAAACTTTTTTTCTCCTCCAAAGTTTTCGAGGATTTTGTAGCAATAAACAAATTATGTCTTAAAAGTCATGAGACTTTTGCAGTGTGCATTATGTGATGACTGGGTACCCTAAACAAGCTCAATCGTACTTAATCTCCTTTTTACGTCATGGCGATTCTCAGGATTTCACGTGCTCGTTCAATCAAATAAGCGGCAGTGTATAAAAGCCTTCAAAGAACAAAATATTTATACACAAATATATTCACATATTATTCAAATGATGATTAAATTGTCATTTTTCATGATTTTACCCGTTAGTTCTATCGTTTTGCCTAATGAGTTGAAGACACAGGCACTTGAGAACGTAAGGAATAATCAATGGCTTTATAAATTATCAAATTGGTTTAATTTAAAACCTAAAAATCGTCGTAGCGCACAAATGAACCCAATTCAGCAGAGGTATTTAGCTAGGGTGTGAAATACGAATAATTTCTACTTTACAAAGAGATTTTTCCAAACCAGAATTTCACAGTCGTCTTACAATGCTAACAAAACAACAAATTAAGGGAGTACTATATATGATTATAATAATTTGAACGCTGAAACAAGGAACCGTCGTATAAGCCAATGAGCGGCTTCAAATCCATGAATTTCAGCAATTTGAACCAATCACACCTGAGCTCTCGGCGTTTAAAACTATTTGATTCATGTTGTACAGCGTGACTCTTTTTGAATGCGCCGTTATTTAACCCAGACGGCAAGACAGCCAACTAACGGGTGAAAATGCAAATTTATAACAAGATTTTTCTTCCACTTTTTCACCCGGTGATTCAAAGGAGATAGGTTGGAAAGCAGAGCTGGGTTTTAAAACGGAGATGGGTAAAAAAGCGTGAACAAAATAAACGTGTCATAAAGAGTCATCAATTTGAGTGTTATTTAAAACCTCTGTCTAGTCTCGGTGGAAAGGCGGCGCATTCGAAAATACTCACGCTGCAGCGCGCTGTACGTATCGCCGATTATTTTTGACTGAAATCAAGGATAGTAGCTCAGGAATAGAACTTATACAGATTGAAAGATCTTGAATATTTTAATGATGCGATATGCCGCATATCATATGCGGCATATCATATGCGATTATATTCTTGGGTGACCACTCAAATTTTAGCTAATTTCAGTGACCGATTTGAAAATTTAGGAGTTTGGCCGGGACGTTTGTATCTAGCAAATATTCAGAATCTGTCTGTCGAAAATTATAACCGATATAACTATGATACGCTTTGACACTACGAAATGAATTGTCTTTCGAAATAAAGTTTTTATGTTTTTTTGGTTTCTTAATTGAATTTCACACTTAATTTTCGCATTTGACGCTTCTATGTGATTAAACTTATAAGTGCTCTGAAAACTCGTATTTATCAACTGAATTGTTATTTTTCAAAAAGTATAATAAGTTTTATTGTGCGATTTTTTTTTGAATAATTCATTGCCCGTTCAATTAAAGCATAGTTTTTTGAATTTCAAAAAATAGTATTAAAGGGGGTAGGTGTCGCTTTTTGGTACTTTTCAATCACGTCTCAGAACAATTCTAGGGCAGTAATGAAAAATCTGAGTATACTTGTTTGTAGATCTATCTTTCGTCTAACGA
The DNA here is from genome assembly GCA_004367855.1 of Oikopleura vanhoeffeni. Taxonomy (NCBI): domain Eukaryota; kingdom Metazoa; phylum Chordata; class Appendicularia; order Copelata; family Oikopleuridae; genus Oikopleura; species Oikopleura vanhoeffeni. The sequence goes on along the minus strand of SCLH01001619.1, from coordinate 14,734 downwards.
TTACACATCTCAAACTCAAAATTGTTACATCACACCACCAGGTGCTGAGTCAATTCTAAAACACCCAAGCGTTTTTTCAAAGTTATACTTCTATTAGAGCCTAATAATTAGGCCCAACATACAAAGCGTCTGAAAATTTACACAAAGTACGCGAAGAGTGAGGTTACCAATATGTTCGGCCCACTTTTTCGAATTTTGCTCTTGTATTTTCTAAAATTACTTTTGAACGCCGATTTTTAGAATTTTTTGTCTTCAAAGTGATACTTCTCCTAGACGGATGTTAAGAATAAAACCGTTTTTCAACTTAGGTAGATAAATATAGTGTCGTCAATATGTTTGGCTCGGATTTTTGAATTTAATTCTAGAATTCAAGAAATATGAGTATAAGTGAACCGGAAATAAAAAGTTCCAAAAAAAAGTTCCTCTGATCGGAACAAAAGTACCACTTCATTGTAGCTGAGAGTTTACTGATCAAAAAATCTGCTAACAGCTAATCGACATTCTGAACCAATCAGCGTCAAATTCGACAAAGAGGTTTACAATTTTTGCTAAAAAATAATTGAAATTTCTAAAATTTGATTAAGACATTTTTGATAATTTTAATGTCGTGCATTGTTTCAGGCGGGTCATATTCACCGATAAAAATGTTCATATCATGGTAGCATACCGGTTTTATGTGGGTAAAGCTAAAAAATATTCGAATTTTGAAAATTCTAGATTTTGTTCTAGATTGTGTTGAAAAAAATTATTGCCACCATGAGATTTCCTGGGTCAACTTTAGTCATAACCGATATTAATTTATCATAAATTAATTCTATAAAGGGCTCAAAAAAACCGACACCTACCCCCTTAACGCCGAATTCACGTTGGAAGTCCTTCTAAAATAAATGAACCGAATTAATTTGTATGTAACGTAGTGATTGTATCACTGTAATTCTTCCTCCCCGTCATTTTGGTCAATAAGATAAAATAGAAAATTTAAGACCGGGATTTTTTTTTATGATTTTCATGTCGTCTCAAATCAAAAAAAAAATTAAAACAAAATTATTTTTACAGATTTTCACCAGTATTCTAAATAAAAATGATTTTTCAAATCATGATTCAAAACATTTAGTCCGAAATTGACGATTTAATTTTGTTGAGTAAGACATGCACAATATAAGACTAAAATTCCCGTTTCCCAACCTATTTACAGCACTTTACCAACATAATCAAATTATGCAGACAAAGGCCGAGAAGAAACCAGGTACGCTTAATAAAGGTATTGTAAAAATTTTGAAAATCAAAGGATAAAATCAGCGAGCGAAGATTATGATTTAAGACTTGTTATGGAAATTGAATATCATTTTTCATTACAGAATAGCTATTTTGAGTAACAAGCCGCTCACGGTTATATCGCTGGTGATTTGACTATCCAATATTAACCTTGTAATAGATCCGAAAATTTTGATTTAGTACTAAACTTGCAAAATGAAGGAATAAATGCAGAGTTTCCAAACTTTATTCCTGAGTATTTTTAAAACCCAAATCGAAAATATATTACAAAATTGCAT
>SCLH01001618.1:40432-78647 GCA_004367855.1 Oikopleura vanhoeffeni | reverse complement strand
TACAGTTTCGACTCATTCTGCATCTGAAAGCACAAGACTTGTTTGACAATGTACTAGAGAGTTTTTTTTAAATTTTGCTTCGGCGTCTCTTGGGGGCCATATCAACTTTTCATTCTTAGCCAAATTGTTTAAAATGGTCAGTTTGGGAGGCTCAGGCAAAAGCTATCTCCCCACCAGTTTGAGAGATACAATTTCGACTCATACTGCATCTGAAAGCACAAGACTTGTTTGACAATGAACTAGAAAGTTTTGTTTTGAAATTTTGATTCGGCGTCTCTTAAGAGCCATGTCAACTTTTCATTTAGAGCCTAAATTTTTGACAAAATTTAGAAACAAGAAAAAATGCTTCAAAATAATTTTTTCCGTAAATACAAACACTTTTAAGGATTTTGGTGCAATTTTTAACTCGGTAGCGTCAAAAGAAAACAAATGGGCGTACTTTCAATTTAAATCATAAATAAATCAATAATTTTAGTTTTCGTTTTTTTGCTGTTTTGGGCGCCGTAAGTAAAGTTTTAAAACAAAAGCAATCTTGCATTATTTGTTAGACTTCTACGGAGCCTCACGCAGAAAAATAATAAAAAATGATGAAAATTGAAGGAGTAGGTACGAACTGCGTGTCTTTTTAAGAAGCTTTTTAAAAGTGTAGGTGTCGGCGTAGGTGGGATTGTATCAGATTACTGTTAAATTCAAAATTACCGCGAAGGTTAGTTCTGTTAGTAACAAATGTTTTTGGAATATCACCTTTGCTAGTTTGGCGGGAAATGGCCTCGGAAGAGGCTCAAATTTGCGACACCCACTTCCTTAAAGAAGATCAAAAGAAATTTTTTCATCGGAATGGAAGTCAAAAATCGGACTTATTGCTTTTTAAAACAATTCCTGAAAATTAAGTCAAAATTAAATAAAAATGGTTAACTTGATAATTTTGGAATATTATAAACAGTCGAAATTAACATATTTTCAACTTTTCGGCTTAAAGGCTTAAGGGGGTGCCATAAGTCCTGCAGATTGATACATTTTTTCAGAGCGATAAATGAAAGAAGAAAAAAATGTGAAAAATTTTTTTTTATTTTTTTTATTCAATAAAAGTGTCCATTCTTGCAAACGTTTATATTTTTTATTTCTTAACATAACTGACTATCTGTGAAAATACTAAAAACCACTTTTCATTGGAACTACATTTCCAACTTAACCCGACCAAAGAATTTTTTTGAAGACGATATTAATAAACTTCAGACATTGTCGGGTGTAATGCGCTAAAAAGTCTTGTTTTAATGTTGCTAATTAAAAAATTTCATTGATATGAAAGTTTTTTTCCCATGAAAAATGGCAAAAAGTAGAGAAAAACAACTTTTTTTGAGATAAAAATTGACCTTCAATTGCGTTTTGATAAAAAAATGTTCATACTATCTAAAGAAATGGCGCCTATTACACCCACAATTTTATTTGGAATTTTTGACCAGCATAAAATTTCTAAATATTTAGTGCCAAATGGCATTTATCGAGTGTACATCCGAGTGTTAAAAATTTCATCGATAGTTTAGAAATGAAAATCGCGCGACCAACTCATTAGTTGACATACGGATATTTAATAGATACATTATTATTATATTTAATTTGNGACAATTGCTAAAATAAAGGCCAAAAAATTCAAATCGAAGGGGGCGCGAAATTTGTCATTTGAGTTTGAATGTTTTTTTTTGACGAAATTTACTAAATTTGTTCATGGCAGCCCTTTTTAAGGCAGCCGTCCCCGTCTAGAGCAAAAACCGTAGTAGGTATTAAGAACGGTGTTCTGCATTTCCATAGCCGATCGAAATTTTAACCAATATAAAAACAATATATGCGAGTTTCAGGGTCCACCGGTTATACCGGTTACCAGCTGAAAAAAACCGGTAGCCGGTAGTTAAGATAGAACTAATCATAATTCAAACTTAAAAATAATTAATTATTATAGGGACTTGTAAACTCAAAGAATTTTTGCATCATGTTATTTTAACTCTCGGACACCACCTGGTGGAGTAAAGAGCTACTTAAAGGTATTAGCACTTAAAAATATTGAAAAATATAAATATTTATATTTTTTTCCAACATTTAATTTATTTATTTTATTTTTAACAATAAAAAATTTATTAATCCTATTCACAAAAACATTTCTTCTTTCTTTTCTTGAACGCAATTCAAGCTAAATAAATTCCATCAAAAATATCTTTAAACTTATTTTAAATAAAAAAATCATCAAAAAAATCTTTAAAAATAATTTTCGAACAAAAAAAAATATTTTCAAGAATTATTTTGTCAAATAGAAAAAATCCGCCCCATTCGATTTTGATTTTTTGGCTTTTGTTTATAGCCAAGATTGTCCAATCTCTTCAATTTTAACAAATCAAACGAGAGTAGCACAACAACTTTGGTGCTATGAGGAGCGAAAATGTTGTCAGAATCTTTCATTTCTCGCGTTTTATTCCTGAGCTTCAATATATCCCCCAGAAAATCATGATAATAATAATTATTCGTAACCATCTTTGAAAAAAAACAAAAAAAAATTGATTCAAGATGAGTTTGGTTCAATTGATAATTTTTAGTACAACTCTAGTGTACTTCCTCTTGTGTCTCCTTTAAAATACCAAAATCAAATAAAAAATGCCATTTTTTCTTCTTGTTTTAAAAAACACAATTTTTTTTCGAAATACAGAAAGAAACCTTAGTTATTCCCGATTTTTACTTTGATTTGCAAACTGAAGAAAATGGATATTAAGGTACAGAAAAAAATTAAGTTTTATTGGTCAATTAAAGAAAAAAAAAAAAAAAAAAAAGAACAAAAAAGGAAGTATATGAATAGTAATAAAGAAAATTAATATAAATATTAAATGTATTGCGCTGGAGGGGGCAAAAATTAATTAAAAAAAAAATGGAAAAATATTGCCCATTTTTTAAAGTTTTTGTTGGAGTTTAATGACGGACAAAAAAAAAGAAAAACTTGATAGTTAACATATATATATAACAATGATTTATCGGAATCACAAAACAACAAAAATTTTCATCTAAACCCTTTCCGAAATAATGATGTGTTCTGATGGTTTGAAATTTCAAACCAATACAAGAATCGGGCTAAAACTTCGAAATTTTGAAAAAAAAGATAAAAAGATTCCTGAATTTTTAGAAAATTTTACGTAGTTCACGGTTTTTATTTTCTATCTAACAAACTGTTCATCTGGCGATTTCCGGCTGACTGCGGACCCTAGGCTTTGCTGTCGTTGGTATCAAGTGGTGCTAGATTATCATGTGATTCTCATAAAAGTTTTCATTGATATATCTCGGTTTCAAAGTCAAAAATCAAGTTCATTTTCTGGTAAGATTTCTATACACAAACATTCTCAAACAACCTTTTTAAATATATTTTTTAATGTTGTTTTAATTTTACTGATTTTGACTTGAAACCACAAAAATATTATAAAGAAAAACTTTTAATAATCTATATGTGGTTGAAAATAATGGATTCAAAAATAAAGATGACAATCAGAAACTCTTCATTTTTTGACACACACCGTCTGGCCCAGATCAGTTTTTTTTTTGTTATGAGACATTTTATTTACTACTAGATTCACCTTAAAAATGGTCGTTTCACTATACATCCGATTTTACCCTTTTGACCCTGGTTCCTCCGGTATCTCGTTAATCTCATATCCGATTTGACATACCTTCAATTTTCCAGCAAGCATGTTTAATGGTTTTTTGACACGGTTCGATTGTATTTTTTCTCAGATCAATAATTATTCCTTCGGAAAAAACTGCTTTTAAAGCAAAATTGCTTGGGCAGTGTCGATAAAAAAAGAGATTCATAAGTTTCACTATATTTTAATATAAATGTATAACATATGATTATGATATAGTTCATATTATAACAAAACTGTAATAACCTTTACCCAAACGAACTTATCTCAAAAAAGTTTACTTATCTCTATTAGCGGTGTTTGAAAATCCACTGATGTTGTCTAAGTAAGTTGTTTGAGTGATTTACAGTCCGATCAATTTAGCGGTCCAATATAACGCGTTCTTGCCTATAATCATTACTGAAGACATCAGTAAGACAACATTTAGTGGGATTCGAACAACGCGGCTATAAAGATAGTAAACTGTTTTTGAGATCCGTTGGGACAACAGGATACAATATTGTATAATATTGTTTCATTTTTCTGTGCGAAACGTTTCGTATTATTATATACTTGTTAATACCCAATTATCGGCAATTTTTTCATTAAAATTGCTGTTTGATATTTATAATGTTTAGAAATTTCTCTGCAATAGGCTGGATATTTATAAAAAATTATAGTTACGTTATTTTAATGGTTCTGACAACAAATTCAATGCATGAAACAAAGATTTCAAAAACAGTTTGGAAAATGAAAATATTGAACTGCGAAGAATGGTGGAAACTTAGAGACAAACAATTAAAGTTGACCACAAATGTTATCTTGAGCAGAAAGAACAGACAGCGCGATTTCAAAATTAAATCGGAAAGAGAATGCAATCAAAATTCTTCGAATGAAAATTTCAAATCTAACGGCCAGAAAAAAGAGCTGCGATCGCTAAACAAAATAGATTTTAATTAAAAAAAAACAGACCGTGAGCTACGATTCGATTATTTTCGGCTGAATGGGCATCTTAATTAAGAAACTGTTATGATGATCTTGATAAACTAAAAAGCACGAAGAAATACGATGAAATTTGTACCGTTATTTCCCTTCATTACCGGATTACATTATATATTTGTATTTCACAACGAGTCTTAAAAATTATCTGTTGTTAATTTATTTTATTTACCTGTACCTCATAAATATGTTATGCCATAAAAAGTTTATTTCTCACCTCAAGCTTAATTTACTCAATCATTATTCAAGGAAGGCGTTTTGTAACGATCGCACCTACCAGAATCACCCTAACACTCGTCGAGGCAAGACAGGCCCCACCAGACTACTAGGGTCTGGACATGTGACATCAAGTAAAGTCTAACTGGTCCCGTAACTGTAGGGCCGCTATTCGATAGCCTACTGTTCATAAAAAGATTAATTATTCTTGTTTATCAACAAGTAAAATATCTGAAACTGCCCTAGGCTTTTACAGGTGTTCATCGAACCGAGAATCACTTGTGGATTCTTTATTTGAGACGATGTAAAATCACATATATCTGCACAACAAATTTGTGCGGTTGATTCAAAGAAAAATAATATATTTCTCATGTTCTAAAAAAAGTTTAGATAAAATATAGTGGACCAAACATAAAAATCGTGTTTTTTGCAAAAAATACCTCATTGCTTGGGCAGTTTAGAATTATTTGATATTGACAAAAAAAAAGTATCTTTGACCTCAACAAGTACCTTGTTTAGTGACAACAAATTATTTGAAGATGTAATATTTACACCTTTTAAACATTAAAGAAGTCGTATTGCATGATTCGTAAGATATTTTGCGGTTAATTTTTTAAGGTGAATGAAATAATAAGATATGGCATGCAAAAAACATGAAATGTTCAAAGTGAATTCAACAACCACAAAAGGGTAATTTCCAATTTTTGCTTGATTTCACTGAATACCGTGAGCGTTTTCCAGCCAATTGATTTTCAGCAAAAATTGGACAAAACAGACTTAGGGATGATTCTCCACATTATACTTGGTTTTGTGCTGAAATTTTATTGCGCGTATTTGAGTAAAATTTTTTTTTTCAAAAATCAAAAGATTTTCTCAAAAAATTGATAATTTAGTTTGAAAAATCCGATTTTTGGCCAAAATAGAGGTTTTGCTCCGAAACTCGCTAACACGCCTTACGAAATGAATATTTTTTTGAACGAACGATACATCAATTCCAGTGATGATGAAAGTAAGTCACCGAGGTATTTTACCAGTTTTATTGAAAATTTTTTTGAAAGTGGGTTTAAATTTTTTTTAACAGTATGTTCAGAGAATTTGATTGAAAAAAAAATCGAACAGTTTGCGAGGTTTAACCGTGTGAGCACAGAAAAAAAAGTTCCGCCAAGGCACCGACACTATATAAGGTTAGCTGTTCAACGCGTATTACAGAAAGCCCAGAGGAGGATTAGAGTTGTCATTTTTCTTGCATAAGGAAGTTCAAACGATATATTTTTGACATCGACATTTGATATTCTCGAATATTTGATTTTTGTTTTAGAAATTTACTGCATAGAGCAAGGTACCAGCATATCACGTGATACAGAGCTTACAGTTGGTGTTTCACAAATTATTTGGTATTTGAATCCGATGCATCAAGGACTGACCTAATGTCATTCGTTTTTTCTGATTGTATTTTTATATAATCAATCAAAATATTATTTAAATAGGTTTAAAATTTTGATGAAAAAACACAATTTTTCATTAAAAAATGGTATTTCCACCCTATAAGACAGATAAGTACCTTCTGATTTATTCTGGGTCGATATACTAATCAAGTTGACTCTTGGACAATTATTTAATGCTCGAATTAATTTTTAATTAATCATTAAAGATATTTTCGTGAAATACTTAAAAATTTGAAAATGTTGAAATATCACTTTTGAAAAAAAATATCTGTTCCTGTATACCCATTTAATCTTTGTTTTGTAGTGTCTAACATGGACAAAACACTTCCTAAAAACTGGCTTTTTCAATTTTATTGACGCAATAGGTCGCATTCTAATTTTTTCTAGAGGTAAAAAATTGTGACAAAAAATCTCAAAAAATTCAACCCTCCGTAATATTTGAATTCAAAACTTTTCCAAAAAAAAAATAAGTCACTTTTTTGAAATCCTATGCTAAGAATTCTTTATAATGATATTCGAAGGAGACAATTCTACGATGGTTTTTTGGCATATTTAGATGATTTTAAATATCGTCACCTATGAATATAGGTGTTTGTGCCACACGGTAAGCCAAGTTTGAAATTAATGAAAACAATAAAAAAAATTTTCTAATTTTCCCAAAAAAAATTTTTCGAAATTTTTGTTCATTTTTGTAAATTACCGGAAACGCTCGCGCAAAATTAATTTGAAAAAAATATTCTTGCTTCTCAATTTTCAAATATACTTGATAGAATCTGAACGAAGAAATTTACAAAAATACCCGTATCATTTGATTCGTCAGTGATTTTAAAGGAAAAAATGTAAAAAATTGATAAAAAAATTAAATTTAAAAAACATTATGAGACAAGAATATCTTTTGAAAATTACACAGTATCTGCTTTAATTTATGCTATATAATGCACAAAAATTGAAAAGAGTCTCTAAAAATTGATTCAAAAATATTTTTATAATAAATTTGATAGGCTATATTGAAAAACTTTGGATCTAGGGTAGTTTTTTACGCTTGAATTTGTAGAAAAAATGAGCCTCATATCAGCCGAAGGCCAATTATAAAGTTGATTTTGTGTTTTTTTAATTAAATTTTAGTTCAAAAATGCAGCAAAAATTGCCGAAAGCTGATAGGGGGAATATTATATTTTAAATTAATTTTGTTGAAAATGACTCCAATCGGCAATATAGGGGGATATTGACATTTTTAATTTATATTTTGTTAAAAAAATTGAGCTCAAAATTGGCGAAGGCTCGATAAAGGGGAATAATATTTCTAAATTTATTTTTTTGTTGAAAAATGAGCCACAAATCGGCCGGGAGGCCGATAAAGGGGGATACTATATTTAAATATTAATTTTGTTGCAAAAGTAAGCCCCAAATCGGCGAAGGCCGATGAAGGAGATATTATATTTTAAATTATTTTTGTTGGATTAAATGAGCCAGAAATCGCCAAAAAGCCCGCATGAGGGGAGATATATATTATTTAAAATTCAAATATGTTGAAAATGAGCCCAAATCGGTCGAAAGCGATAGAAGGGGGATATTATATTTTTAATTTATTTTGTGTGAAAAATGAGCCAAATATCGGCGAGCCGATAAAGGGAATAATACATTTTTGAATCTTTATTGTTGAAAAAATTGAGCCCCAAATCGTGCCCGAAGCTCTGATAAACAGGGATATATAAATAAATTTTAAATATGTTGGAAAATGAGCCTCAAATCGGCCGAAAACCGATAAACGGGGATATCTAACATTTTGTGATGTTAATTTTGTTGAAAAATGAGCCCCAAATCGGCGAAAGCCGATAAAGGGGGGATTATACTTTATAAAATTTAGTTTGTTGAAAATAAGCCCCAAATCGGCCAAAGGCCCGATGAAGGGGGATAATATAATTTTTAATTTTATTTAAATGACAAATGAGCCACAAATCGCCGAAGGCCCATAAAAATAGATTTTTTTATTTGTTATTATTTTTGAAAGAAATTAACAAAGTTATATAAAAAATTTTTATCTTTCTCCAAAAATAGAAACTGCTGTTTAAAATCTGAGATTTTTTAAAATTGATTCAATTTTTTCAAAATTAAATCAAAATTTGAGATAATTTCTATACTTTTTAAAATAATCATATTTGAAAACAAATTTTAATTCGAAACGATCTTTTCGAAATTTGCATAATTTCGCAACAAATACTCAATTAAATTTTCTAAAAAACTTGACAATCTTCTTTATAGATTTATCTACCAAATTGTCAAATTTCGAAATTGATCAGCATTTTTGAGAAAATTTGTCAAGTTTATAGGAATTTTCTCACAAATTTTTCATAAATTTGGAATGATCTTGAAAATTCTGACAATTCTACTCAAAAAACTTGGACATTTTATCAAAACTTGACAATTTTATCAAAAATTGCAATCATTTCAAATTTTTAAGGAAATCTTTGGGAAATTTTGAGATTGTATATAAATTGCACATTTTTTAAAAAATTGTATAATTTTTGAAAAACCAATTTGACAATTTCCATTTATTTTGAAATGATTGCAAAATTCGAAAGAAATTTTCAAAATATGATTTTTACAAATATAAATCTCAAATTTTTATTATTTTTTAAAAAAGGTCAATTTAGAGAAAATCTCAAATTTCAACAAAACCGTTTCAAATTTTGGAAAAAAGCATATTAAACTTTTGTATATAATTTCGTTTATTTTTATTCGAATAATAAATTAAAAACACAAAATTAATTTTTATCGGTCGATTTGGGGGCTCCATTTTATCGGCCTTTGGGTACAGATCTTAATGATAAATACTCCCCGTCCTTTATCGGCTTCTGGGCGATTTGGGGATCATTTTTGTTCAAAATTATTAATAAAATAATTTCGCCCCTTAATCGCTTTGTCCGAGTTGGGGCTCATTTTTAACAAATTAAATACAAATATAATGTCCCTCTTATCGGCTCCGCGCGATTAAGGGATCAATTGTTTAACCAAATTCAATATGTTAAAACATAGAACTCCTTTTATCGGCCTTCGGCCGATTTGGGCGTCATTTAAGCAAAATTAAATTCAAGAATTAAAATATCCCTCTTAATCGGCCTCCGTCCGATTTGGAGCTTAATTTTTCAAGATAATTTAATTAAAAATACTATATCTCCCTTAATCAGTCTTCTTCCGATTTGAGAATTATTTTTTAACAAATTTAAAACATAAAAGTCCTCTTTCTCGGCCTTCGGCTGATTTGGGGCTCATTTTTTTACCAAATATAAATAAAAAGAATAGCATCCCCTTTTATCGGCGTTCGGCCGATTTGTGGTTCATTTTTTAGCAAATATATATAAAGCACATAAAGTCCTTTTTTCTCGGCCTTCGGAAAAGTTTAATTCGAACTAAAAATTTTCTTAAAAGGCAATCATTCGGAAATTCTGTAGTTACAAAATTTGCCTGGATTATGGAACATTACTTTGGTGGTATATTAAGAAGAATATATAAATCCAATTAAAAGTTTTTTATCAAGAGCTCATATTCATATCTGTCAAAATGCACCGACTTCCTTAACTTTTTATAGTGCCAATATTGCAAATACTGCCAATATCGCAAAAATTTCAGAGATTATTATTACAAATTACTTTGTGAGCGTCATAAATGACGTCATTCTTATTCTTGGATTTCCCAAATTATTTTTTCTGCCTTACAATTTCTATTGATGTTTAACATTTTAAATTGATGAAAAAATTCTTCAGACGTTTTTTTTCTATTTTTTTAAAAAAATTTTCATCAAAACCTTTTTTTTCCAGTTGTCAAAAAAACTCTTCAGAAATTCTTTAAAAAGTGTTATATGACACCATATTTTTGAGATATATGTACCAAAAAACTGTTAACTCCCGTAGTGGCCGACAATATCTGGACCCGTAGTGTCTTTGCGCCATCCGTGGCGTTGCGTTTAAATAAAGCATTATAACCAAAGATTCATTATCAACATATATTTTTTCCATGAAAATCATATTATTCAAAGAATTCTCTACAGTCCTATATAAACAATTTGTTAAAATTTATAAAAAGTCATCAAATGTGAATAAGAAAATTAAAAACTCTCATTTTTGCCGATTTTCACAAACAAGTGCATAATTAACAATTCAGGGTTAATTTGACATTTTTAAGTTGAAAATATTAAACCCTCACCAATTTGAGTATTGCATCTGCAAAACAATGGAATGTTTTTATCACCATTCTCATGTAAAATGAGTCTTAAATTTTTTTGGAATAATTATTTGTCTCTACTTTCTTTCGCCTACGCATTCTTCTGTAATCAATATTTCGGAAGCTATGACATCTAGAAATGCTCTATTTAAACCAGAGGTCATACTGTAATGCAATAAAAGTCTTAGAAATTCGTTACAATTCTTTTAAGGGGTCTTCCACGTGATTTGAGTACTTTTGAAAAAAAAACATATTACAGTAATTTGAAAAAGTACTCAAATTACGTCAAAAAAATTCCAGGGTCAACTTCAACTGTTTTTAAGACTTTTTTTCATTACACCAAAGTCCGAATAAAATCACGTGACGAAATAATCCAAAAATAAGAATGGAAATATGTTATAAATTAATCCTTATTTCTCAAAAAATAAGATCACGTGACGTTTTTGAAAAATATTATNAAAAAATACATTTCGGAAATTGTAAGCAACCTATTTTTGAGAATAAAAATAAATTTATTAGATCAAGTTGTTCAGCCACTAAAAAAAGGACAAACTGAGTATTGGGGTCCGCTGGAAGCTTGATTACTCGGCATGATATCTTCAGCTGTGCTCTTTGTCGCTTTGCATCGAATTCTAACTAAAAATCAAACGGATTCAATTCAAAGATAATTATTCGCGCAATTACGAAAAAAATAATAGTACCAGGAGCAGCCTCAAATAATTTCATAAATCTGAGTCTCCTCAGAATTTTGATTTTATGTGTCGTATTTACGCTAGAATTTTTTTAACGGAAATCAGGCGAAAATCCTAAAAAAAAGTAGGAAAAAATATCTTTTGAACTACTAGTCGTATCTAATTTTTAAAACCATTACTGGAAAAAGAATTGCGAGTTCTATGACACATTTGAATTAAAAGTCTGTCGAATTATTATTTCTATCTCGTTTTAAGGATTTAAAAAATCTCGCGTCCCCGAATGGCTTTTCGGTGTGAGGGGGTTAAGGATTTTTAATACTTTATCAAATACGATAAATATATATGACTCAAAAATGATGTGCAAGTCAAAAAACGATCCTAAATCACTATAAATATGTTAAAGGGATATATATTGTTGGGAATATACTTGTACTTGAAAATTAAGCCATGTCAAGCAAATTTGTTTAATAACTTAAAAAATCCAGAGAATTTGATCAATAGACAATATATATAAGTTTAGGAGATATTTCTGACGAAAATTGTCTTCTGAATAAATCTCAAACAAAAACGAAACCAAATAATAATTCAAAAAATAATATACAGGGGGTGCGGCGTATAGTTATACGCGTATAGTTATATTCCACGCAAAAACCTTCGAAAGCCTCCGCAAAAACATACGCATTTGAAAACTAAATTTAATCGTTCCTGGCGTGCGGCGTATAGTTATAGGCAAAAGATAGGTTTTTTTTCAAACGTTCCTAGGCAAAAGATAGGCGTTTTTAACCAGATTTTCAGACCCAGATTCTCTGGTCGGCGCGACAATGAAAAATACATTTTTTTAAAAACATTTTCATATTGACCAATGAAGTGTCGGTATTTCAAAAAGTTTAAAAACATGTTTTCAAGTCTCGCAGACAATGTCGGCTAGCTTGAAAATGGGCCAATAGTTATTCAGATAAAATTATTTATTTTTTATTTTTCTGGGAGTGATTTTTTGATAAAATTGAATTTATACATCCTAGAAGATTTGTAACGAAAAATTAACTTTAAAATCACCAAAAATTCTTACTCTGACCACCCTTTAACTCAATTACATGTATAAACTCTAGAATCTAGATACTGTTTGAATTGACCAATCAGAGGACATTTTCCCAGCCGTACGCGTATAGTTGGAAAGTACGCGTAAAGTTGGAATTACGCGTATAGTTGGGAGTTTTTGGCGAAAAACTTTCCAACTATACGCCGCACCCCCCTGTACATACACTAAAAATTCTAGTCTAGAATATATGTTAAGTAACCCTTAAATCAGCAAAAATTCTTACTCTGACCATATTTTAACACAATTTTAAACTCTAGATATCCTTTTATCTCCTTTTGATTAATCTAATAGATGTAGGTTGAGGCAGCCAATCCTAACACTCCTAAGACCCCTTCTAGCCACTCATGAGGCCGCTTTCTCTTCTTTTCAGCCCACATCTATTAGATTAATCAAAAGGTGATAAAAGGATATTGTCAAAATTGACCAATCAAAGCACACTTCCCAAAAGTACGCCTATAGTTAGAATTACGCGTATAGTTAGAGTTTTTTGGCGACAAACTTTCTAACTATACGCCGCACCCCCCTGTATAATAATTTATTTTCATTTCTTTATTGGTGCTTATTTGTTGCGAATAAAGGTAAAAAATAACGTTTGTGTTAATTTCACCGCTAAAAATCTATTTATTGGAAGACCAGGGAGTCCGTGGTCTTCCAATACATAGATTTTTAGCGGTGAAATTAACACGAACGTTATTTTTTCCCTTCCCTGGCAGGGACTTTTAAAAATCCATAAAATTAAATCGTAGACAAAATAAAACAAAAACGCTTTTAGAAGACTACTTCAACCCCCTACAGCTTTGCCAAAAAAGAAGTTTTCAACTAGTCAGAGGGGTTATACGTAGGGTCATACCCGGGAGCACTATCTGCCAAACTAAAAGCGTCAGCAATAATTCCATAAACTTATTGGGTCAACTCTTCTCAAAAAAAACGAATCCGACTATCAAAAAATTTTTAGAGCCACCTAGTGATCAGAAATTAAGCATGAAAAAACGGACCCATTTGCAATGTTTTTTTATTTGAACTCGCGGCTAACTCGCGGAGAGGCAGTAGGGAGTATACTTTTGCAACGTTTTTTAATTCGCGGTAACTTCACAATTTTAAATATTAATACTTCTCTTAGACGGATGTTCAGAATAAGACCGTTTTTTCGACTCAGGTAGATAAACATAGTGTCGCCAATATGTTTGGCTCNGAGTTAAGGTTACGGACTACAATATACAATTGGAAAAATAAACGTTCATTCAATTCTCACAAAAGATATTCGTGTTTTAAAAACGGCTTATTTTTCCCAAGCACATTACTGGAAGCACCCACAATCCCCTTAAAACATTGATACCCATTTTTTAGTTTTAAAATTCCTTATTTCAAATCGTCAGTTTTTTTAATTTAAAGGGGCCAAACCTACGCATGACGATTACGGGAGAACTATAAGATATGGAGAAACACTTTTTTTGCATAATGCATTAAATTTCAACTGCCAACTAAAAAAGTTCAATGCAGAAAATTTTCTTATTTTCGGTCTATACACTATTAGACAGGCATTTTCAGTATAAAATTTGAAAAAATCGAAACTCGTTTTTTTCTTCCAGGAATTCATCAAAAATAAAGTTCGAGCAGTAAATGTATAGACAATTGTGATATTAAAAGAAACAAACATAAAAAATTTAAGTTTCCGGTTGATTTTAACAAAAAAATATGGGCCCATCGAGATTCGAACCTGCCAAAAAATTACGTTCCGGTTAATATCCGGCAAACCGGATGTCAAATCAAATTATTGTAAAAGACCGTTTCTCGATAGCTCAAATAGTTCTCCCGTAATCGTCATGAGTAGGGTGGGCCCCTTCAAATAAAAACTACCTTAGGCATTTGGCCTAAGACTGAGTTAGTGTGGTAGATATTGCGTGGTATAGCCGGTTTCAAATCAGTCAGTTTCATTCACGATATTATATATAGACCAACAAAATTCCGTTGCTGATCCGAATCGAAACTTCCGATTGTTTGAAGTTCAATATATCCCTTTTCCAACCAAAGTGAATCTTGAAAATAATGGTGACCTCTATACTATAGAGTCTATAGCGCGTGTTCAAATCCCACTAGTGTTGTCTTAGTGATTGTCTTGGATATGATTATAGGCAATTGTGCTTGATAGTCGGAGCGCCAAAGTTGATTGGTCCATAATATCAGCCGATCAACCCCGGGCCAATAAGGTGGCCTGGTATTCGACAATTGTGGGATTCGAACACGCGCTATAGAGATCACCTTCTTTTTTAAGATTAACTTAGACCCATAACGCCACGCTTTTTTCAGTATAGAGACCAAATGTGGCAGATGGTGCCGCGCTTATTTTATAAATTTTTTATTAATTATATTTGTAAAGGTTTTAGAAAGTAAGTTCGAAAAGATGAAAGTACTTTTATCCATTTAGACAATTTTGAGTGAACTCCCGCTCAGTTAATTTCCGTGGTGAGCGCGGCACCATCTGCTACATTTTAGCTACATTGAAAAAAAATGTGGCGTTTTGAGTTGACCTGTGAATTTCAACCAATTAGAACATAAACAATAAATTAAAAATTTTGTTCGGCTTAGTGATTTTCAGCAGAGTTTAGAATTTTTGAAAAAACTTTTTAGATATACCGATTATAATCCTGTTTTTGGGATCCGGGGATCATAATGGATATGAGATCAATGATAATTTTTCAACAATACCGAATGAAAAAAACCTCTTAAAATTTCCCTCGTAATTTTCAAGAGAATTAAAGGAATTTTTATGAAAAAAAAGTTATTTGGTACTCATTTGGTACCAAAGTTGATTGATAAAATGATGGTATTGCTAGTGTCAACGGTTAAAGACCTCTTGCATCAGAACAAAAACTGTAAACGCCTATACTCACGGATAACTTTGAGCGAAAAATCCATGGTATCTACACCAGCCTCGGATGTTAATGTGAGCGTATAAATTCCACTATCTTGTTTTGAAACACTTGGGATGTGAAGTTTAGTTTTATCGTCATAATTCATAACGCGGCATCGCTGCCTGATAGTTGCCGATCCAGGAGTTCCAAAGGGCTCTGTGCCCTTTAATTTTTCCGCGCCTTTTGGTTGTTCAGCGACAAAAACCTAAATTTTATTTCAAATTAACGAAGTCTACAGTAAGAGTTCAATAAAAATTAACTGGAATTTACGTCAGAATGGTAATGTAGTCTCTACGCATTCTATTGGTTGCTGCATTTAATGCAGTCGGTGTCTTCTGGTAGATACAGTACGTGTTTTTTTACTTGCGAAATGAAAATTGCGGTTTACCTCCTCACACCCTTTGACTATCTGAAAGCAAAGAAATTTTCGGGGGCCAAAACGGCGCAGAAATAACATTGTCACAGACTTACAATTCAAATGCGCCAAAGAATTTGCAATTTTATTTCCGAAATATTGTTGAAAAGTTCATACGATTAGCCGTTCGAAAGATATTTTTTGCTACTTTTTTAAAGGATTTTTTAAGGATTTTCGTCAAAATTTCTTAAAAAATTAATTGTATTAAAACGATACATAATATCAAAATTATGAGGAAGCCATTTTTTAGGAAAGTATTTGAGGATTATTTTGATATAAGTTTATTTCTTCTGCAGTTTCTATACGAAGAATAATTTTTTCACAAGTGATTTTTATGAAACTCAAAATAATGAAAAAAAAATAAATCCGACAAAGACAAATTGATCAAGTGTAGAACATAAGGTGGCACTGAGTTATCAGCTGATTAGCAATATTTTTCACATTTTTCTGCATATATTTTGACGCGCGCCGATATGAATAATTGTTGTGTTAGCGATCGAGATATCATATTTCAAATCTGAGACCAGCTTTAAATAGCTAGAGTTTCACTTGTAAATTAGTAACTTATACAGTAGTTACTTTGTTATAGTTACCCCTATTATAGTTACCTTTTATCTGTTATAGTTACTTTTTTTTCAATAGTTCAGGGGTAACTATAACAGAGTTACTACTGTATGTCATTGTAAAAAAATGTATGATTTTCCAAGAAATACAAGGTGAGTGAACCTCTATTTTCTCTCGCAGTTATCGAGTTCACAAACTTCGGAATTTAAAAATGTTATGTGTTATTCACTTAATTCTATCCTTGATCTCAATCAGTGAAAAATAAGTAAATTGATATCTTTTCCAGTTTTCCCGTGATAAGCGCTCAAAGTAGTGCCTTCAGATAGGCTTTTGGGTGTGAGGCGAAGTTCTCGTTTCTGAGTGTGAGGAGGTTAAAGAAATTCCCGCCAATAAAAATAGTAACTAGGTGGATTTTATTTTGAAAGCCAAGCTATCGCCGATACTGTAGTATTATTGGTTAGATTATGTAACCTGGACCTCCTTTATATTTAGAGCCAGTTCATCTCAACTGCATTGTATGAGTCATACAGTATGTCATACTTTGTCAGACAAAGTCGACCAATAAGACCCATGAAGAAAATTTTTCTTCAAAAAGACTGTCAAATGGACGGATTTTTCTTCGACTCATTTAGTGATTTGACTTAGAACAAACACTGATAAGTGATCAGTGATTACTGCATCGTTTTGAAGATCACCAACATTTAATTTTAATTTTCAGGTATACGATTTTTGGCATTGAAGAACTACTAATGAGTGTCTTGGACATAATGACGCAACGCGGTTTTCGTTGAATCTTAAAACATTTTCTGAACGTGCTTAATGGTGATTCATGCTGATTTGAGAAATAGCTGTCGGAGGTGTTCTTTTGCCAAGAAAAAAGCCACTAATAATAAAACAAGCTTGGTGTCAAATAAATATAAAAGGAGCTTGCGAGTACGGAAAATTTCTCCTTTTTCCAATTCCAAGCTAAATTTTGACCCATGTAATTTTTTTTTATTTTTCAAATTTCTGAGCTCTTAAAAACTATTGCCGAAAAAAAACTCAGATACCCTTTTTATGGCGTGTTCAAGTTTGACTTCACCATTTTGTGCTACCTAAACAATTTTAATTTTTGTCTGACAAGTTATTTTGACAAACCTCATCAGCTCTACTCCATTCGATTTGTGGTGCTGGGTCACCTTGGAAAGGAACATTCAAAGTGAAGCGATGCCCAGCCTTGATAACAACTTCTTTCTTTTCTGACAGATTCAAGCAAATTTTTGGAGCGACTAAATAAAATTCTGTTTGAGTTGGTTCGAGATATTTTTCAGTATAAAATAATTTGTCACTAATCGAACCGCTATTGCCAAATTATTCAAAATTTTTACATTTTAAAAAATAAAATTTCGCTGGAAAGACGGCAAATTCACGATAATAAGAATCAACTTTTCGTATTCACCGAACGAATTCAAGTCTCAGTTATGGTCTTGTGCATCGTTAAAAGTGCCAAATTATTTTGAATGCACAAATATATTTACAATTAAATAAGTTAATAAATTTTGACAAAAATTTTGTTTTCTAACCATCTTTTTTTTCAACTTTCACGCTGTATGCTTTTAGATTTGCAATCAAAGCTGAAGGCTGTTTTCCATCTTTATCTTGTACCACAAATTGATATTCTCCTTGGTCGACTGACGAAATGTCATTAATTATTAATTTTCGACTGGCTCCATCTGTAACAATTTCATATCGATCCTGAAATCAGTAAATTACTGCGACAAATTTACCGTTTTCTGCAGAATTAAGAGTTAAATCGTAGACTTGATTTCGGCCATTCAGCTACCATTCACCATTTAATCGCATTTTACGACGCTTAATCATTAAAGACAAGATCAGTTACAAAGTTATCGATAAACTTTGAAACAAAATGACGTTTGTGCGTTTTTTTTTGAAAATTTTNAAATTTGTTTTTCAAGAAATAAGGTCGGCCAAAATAATACTGTTTTTTTTTCAAAAATTGCTTAAAATACTATTTGAAAAAAGTGAAAAGGTTCTTTAGAAGTTTTTAAGACTTCTTTTTCATTACACCAAAGTTCAAAAACGATCACGTGACCTTTAAATTAAGAAATAAGGTTTTTGGTCAAGTACACAAATAGTAGTCAAATTACGCCAAAAATTTTTAAGGCCAAATGAACACTTAATCTAAGAATTTTGAACGTCACAGTGATCTTATTTTTAACGAATAAGGATTATTTATGGCCTTATTTTTGAATTATTTCGTCACGTGATTTTTTCTGACTTTGGTGTGATGAGAAAAAGTCTTAAAACGTTTAAAGTTGACCCTGGACTTTTTTTGACGTACTTGAGTACTTTTTCAAATACGTAAGTATGCTTTTTTTCAAAACTACCTCAAATCACGTGGAAGACCCTCTAAAGATCGTAAGGAATTTCTCAGACTTTTATTGCATACCGTATGGCTTCCGGTTTAAAATAGAGCATTCCTAGAAGTCAAAAACTTCCGAACATACTGATACATACTTCCGAAATACTGATTACATAAGAATACGTAGGCGCATCTCTCTCTATCTTTCTTCTCACGACAAATAAAATATTCCACAACAATAAATGAGTCATTTTACAAGAGAATTTTGTAGAAACCATATAATTATGTTTAGACAGAGGGATAGCAAATCATTCGAAATTTTATATGAGGTAGTTTCAATTAAAAATAAACGTTTAAATTCATATTAATATAGCACTTTTGGGTGTAACTGGAGGTAATTTTTGCAACTTTTAATTTTCTTATGCCCATTAAATGCCCTTTAATTCATTTAAAAATAAAATTGTTTCTTCAATTGTTTAGCAAATTGGCTGAATTTTATTTAAATATATGAAAAAATGTATGTTGATGATAAAACTTTGCTGATATAACTCGATTTGAACAATGGTAGCTAGATGGCTGAAATCAAGTCTGGGTACACACTCACTTCTAAAGTCTACGAGTTAACTCTCAGAATTACAAACTATTTCTGGACTCATAGTGATAGCTGGTCACACGTGATCAGACGTTTTAAAGAAAGCGTATAATCTAAACTTCATTATCAACATATATTTTTTTTTGATAATATAATTCAAGGAATTTCCTACAATCCTATCGAAAAATTTTTTGAAAAAAAATCACCAAATATGTTTAATATATTTTGAAAAATAGGAAGTGAAATCATTTATATCCCCTGTTCACAGCGAATAGGAGGCCAATTATTTTCGCTGCCTAGATTTACATTAGTGTGAAAGGGGGTTTTACACTGAATCCATACATGTTGAAAACTAAATAATCTTATTACACACCTTTTCGCTTATTGGTTTTCCATTCAGCATCCATTTTCCAGTAGCTTCTGGATCGGCAACTTCACAAACAAATTCTGCTTTTTCATGAAAATTAACGGTCAAATCGGAAAAACCAGACTTGAAAATAATTGGTTTTTTGTCAACGATTAATTCACCGAAGCTTTTTTCACCATTTACTTGTATTTCATAAAATCCAGCGTCATCTTTGTTAGCAGCTTCAATTTCAAAAGTTACAACATTTCCGACTTGAGCGATTTTGTGTCGGTCACATTGTGTAAGTTCGATACCATCTTTGAGGAGTTTAAAACGTCCCTCTTTATGGATATACTTTGGTTAATGTAAGGGTCCAAAAAATGTCAAGTTTTTAAATTTCTAATAAAATGCAGTCAACGTATTTTGGCAGATTGTATTATTTTTGAAATTATGAGTCATCTTGAAAAATGAACGACAATTAAATTAAGTCACAAAGTTCTTTAAAATACCCATAGATTATGATATAGATCTATGACATAGAGAGAAAAACTTTTTTGTCTCAGATTTCCACGAAATCACCCTTGAAAATTCAGAAATTTTTGTTTGTAATGCACAATGTTTTTCTATTACAGAACAAACTTATCCGAAATAAACCATTCTGATTGGTTCAAAATTAAACTCATCGGAATCTTTGATGACTTCAAACAAAATAAAAATTAAGGTATTAGTAATACCGTATAATACGTATATTTACACATGATCTTCTAAAATTTTGTTTTAAAAAATTAAAGTTAATCCAAGCCTTATCGTTACTCAAAGTGGCCGTAAATTTAGCAGTTTCTCCTTCGGTTAGTTGAATATCATCAAAGCCTTGAGTGACCATTACTGGCTCTCTGTAGATAAAAGTAGCGCAACTAGATTTTTCAGTTAAAGTCCCACATTCAAAATTTCCCTCATCTTCTATAGCTGCTCTTTCGATTGTGATTCGTCGGAGACGCCCTCGAACTTCGACTTTTACTCTCGGATTGTTAGTTATGTCAACTCCATTTCGGTACCATTTAACCTTAATTAATGCTGATGTATTGAAATGACTAACCATAATTATGGCCTAATCTAGATTATAGCTTGCAAGTCCTTTGAGATTTTTTTATTTTTCTTTGTTGTACAATACTAATCAGGGAGACCGGCAGCAAAGAGAGCATTTAATAGCATCTACACTAGTAGCGATACGTTATAATTATCGTTAAAATTATTCTACGCAAGATCAGGTTTGCAATATTAGAATATTTGAAATAAAATTGCAATTGTTCATTGTTGATAGCGTGAAAAGCAGGTGATCCGAAACCATATTCAAATTTTGGTTCTGGTTAATTTTAATAAATTTATATCAGTTACTCATGTGAGTTGTCGTTTTGTGAACTAATGATTAGGTAGATTTTTTAATGTCGGCCATTTCTTTCATGACGATTACGGAGAAAAATTTGTAATATCGAAAAACGGTTTCTCTCGTTAAGGGGGTCGGTGCATTTTGACAGAGTACTGAATATGGGCTCTTGATGAAAAACTTTTTATCTGAGTTTATATATTCTCTTCATATACCATCAAAGTAATGTTTCATAATGCAGGCAACTTTTGAAACTACAGAAATTTTGAGTTATTGCTTTTTAAGAAAACTTGAGTTCGAATTCGACAAACTAGAATGAAATTTTGGAAAAATAACTGAAAAATTAGACATGCCACTTATTATTGTTAAATTAATTTTTTATCAGTATGTTGTTTTAAATCAACAAAAAAAAACTCTTTAAAAGTGGCCACTTTAACTTTTCGCTTAGGTGACCACATATTTTTATTATGCTATTTGAAAATCCACTCTGACATTCTTTTGGAATTTTCGGTCGAAACTATTCAAAAATATTGTGAAAATTTCCTCATTTCATGTTCAAAATTTTAAACTAATTTTCTTGGAATCCTTAGCTGAATAATATTTTGGAATGGCTTACTTTCATAATTATAATCTGTAACTAATATTCTTCGTTTTGTTTTCTCGCTCTTGTTAAACTCTGAATCATACTTTTTTTAAACGAAACTACGGATCGGCAGAAATACTCCAAGCCTCATTATCCGGAATTAAAGAAATTTATCACACCCAACTTGCCGAATTGATAAGCAACCTCCACCGTTTTAAATTTATTTTATTTAACTCATGCAGAAAAATATTTATTTCGATGTGGTAAAATTTCGGTTTTTTCCGTCTTTTTTCACAAATTTTTTCGATTTTGACGTAGAAATCGTATAAATAAATTTAATTAATCCGAGCTAGTGGTCGATAGCGTATTTTAGGCCTTTAAGTAAAAAATAAAAATAAAATTATAAATTTACTTGTTATTAGTAGCACACCGAGAAGGACAAACGCGCGTTTTTTGAGTGTTTTTTTCAAAAAGAAGATTTATAATTAAAAATATTTTGATTTGAAGAAAATCAGATTATACAAGTGAGCTCAAAAGTGTCAACTTTTGTTCGAAAAGGTTTTCATCCGAAATTTTAAAGTGCCAAAAAGTTTCTTACAAGAGAAAAAAAATCGAAAAAGTGCAAATCTGTCAAAATGCACCGAGGCCCTTAAACTAGCAGCTGAAAAACATGCAAAATTGTTTTCTCAGTTTTACTTTTATTTCAGAATTTTCTGAAATTATTCTAGATTCGAACTCGTCAAGAATTACATTTCTGTTAAAATCCGGTGAACCGGGTGTAAAATTGAATTACAAAAAATAATCTTCGGGCTTTTTTTTAGCTGCCAGTTGAAGGCGACAAACCGTTTTTCGATATCTTCAATATTCGATATCTTTCCCGTTATATTCATGAAAGAAGTGTCCCTCATTAAAAACAAACAACCTGAGTAAATTGAAATTTTCTTTAGAGATTTGAAAAAAATCAATAAAGTTATGTCGAAGTCACAGGAATAGCTTGTGTATACAGAATACTCATTAATCTCTGCTTCAACTTAGATTTATTTTTGAAACCTCTTCCTGAATTTGATTCTTGAATATCAGCGATTCGAATCCATTTAAAAATTCGGGTAACCTTTTCTTGACCCCAAATTGGCCAATCGTCTTTTTTTGTCCTTATTATATATTGCCTTGGTGGGGTCAAGAAAGGGTTAACCTTCTCTTGACCCCAAATTGGTCTAAATCCAAATTATTTATTTAGACCAATTTGGGTTCAAGAAAAGGTTTACCTGAAATTGACCCCAAATTGGTCTGCTCAAAAAATATGTTGTGAAAAACGCAACGTCATGATTATGCGTCATAAGGGTGGTTGAGTAATTTATCCGACTGCAGTGGAGCACAGTGATAGGCATAACTTATGCGGCATAAGTAAGGTCAGTACCGGAAGATGTATCTACAAACCTCAATCCCTTAGTACGGATTCTTTGAGTTTTTGTAACGCGATCGGTATAATAACAACAAAAAATTAATAATAAATCAACTTTTATAGCGCGTTTCAAAGCCCGTAAGGTTGTTTTTTTATACTCAAATTGAGACAACTTGATGGCTCTAAAAAAATTTTTCGTGGTCGGAATCATTCTTTTTGAGAAAGTCTAACCCCATAAACTCAAAAAATCTTTACTGAGGGGTATAAGTTATGCCTATCACACCAGTGCAATCGGTGAAATTTCTCAACCACCCTTATGACGCATTATCATGACGTTGCGTTTTTCAAAACATATTTTTCATTCAGACCAATTTGGGGTCAAGAGAAGGTAAACCTTTTCTTGACCCCATTTGGGGTCAAAAGATACCGACTCAAAAATTCGTTATAAATTGGTGTTACTTAGTAACAGTTACTAACCTGTACGGCTTCATTAGCAGTTTGAGTTTCTAGTACAATTTTTTCTCCAATTTTGTAGGCGTTTGTATCAGGTAAACGGATTTCGAAAGCTGAATATAAATCCGGAATTTAGAAAAAACTGAGAAGAATTCGAAACATGTTTGAGTCCAAATTTTTTGATTTTTACCTGGTGATTTTTTATTCATTTTCTTCGAGTTTGTCAATCGTTTAATCATAGACCTGAGATCTTCAATTCCATACTTGAATGCAATTTTGTCATAATCCCGCGGGTTTGCGTCCCGTAAAATAGTCCAGATATCTCCTTTTACACCTTCATTTTCTTTGTCGAGAGCTTTTGATTTGTTAACTTTTCTAAGTTTCAAGCGAAAATCTTCATCCTCAGCTTGTACTTTTTCCCTAAAAAAAAATTTACATGCGACAATTATAAATAAAACTCACTTACGGAAGTTTGCCTCTGACAATTACTATTCCAGGATTGGCTCCAGCTTCTGGTCCTACTTTCAACAAAAATGTTTTGGATTCAATTGTTTTTTCAGAGAGAACCTTAATGGTATAAATTCCAGAATCTGTCATTTTTGGGGATTTGAAAGTGAGAGTATGTTTATTTTCAGAAACAGCGATGGCATAGCGATCACCACCAGTTATCTCGTTCCATTTTCCCTTTCATAATGTTTAGAATTGATATAAAAATTGAAAATATTGTAATATAGAAAAGTATGATCGTGATATGTAAAAGTATTTTTTTTGGGAGATTCGCTTTCAAACATTGTCAACCAATCAATGATGCAATTTTGACCTTTATGAATCGACGCTCCCTCATAAAAAAAATAGGAAAAACTTTGATATCCTTTTACCAACGGAACTCCATCTCAAAAACGTTTACTATCTCTATAGGCTATAGCGCGAGTTCGAATCCCACTAATGTTGTCTAAGTGATTGTCTTAGTGATTGCTTGAGTGATTACATACCGATAAAATTAAGCGGTCCCAATATCAAGCACCCTTGCTTATAATCATACTCAAGACAGTCACTGAAACAACATTAGTGGGATTCGAACACGCGCTATAGAGATAGTAAACGTTTTTGAGGTGAAGTTCCGTTGGGAAAAGGATATGCCATGAATAGAGAGAAAATTTGTAATTGATAATTAATTTCAAAAAAATTTTTGTTGAAAAATGATATCTTAAAAATTTGTCACAGCCTTCGTCTATCAGTCAATTTTTATGGTTCTTCTCAAATGATCAT
This sequence comes from Oikopleura vanhoeffeni, assembly GCA_004367855.1. Lineage (NCBI taxonomy): Eukaryota > Metazoa > Chordata > Appendicularia > Copelata > Oikopleuridae > Oikopleura > Oikopleura vanhoeffeni. The sequence continues at coordinate 54,040 of SCLH01001618.1, read as the reverse complement.
ATTTTTCAAATATTAATCTATCTTCGAGATCCGAATTTTGAATTTTTGCCTATGTCACATAGGCTATGTGGCGCTAAATCGCAAAAATCGTATTTTATCGAAGTAATATTTACTACAACGAAAAAAAATGCGCAATTATCTGTTTTTCTGGAAACGGTAACATAAACAATGGGTGAATATTGACCACACGTGGCGCTAAAGCCAGTCAAAAAATAAAAATTCGGATCTCGAAGATCGATTAATATACATAAAATATGATCGTTTACAAAAAATACTTTTAAAATATTTTTCTTTACTTTTTGGCAAATCGTAGCTCAGAAAAAAAAATTTCAAGTTAATTATCAATTGAAAATTTTTCTCTCTATTAATACTGAAACGAAGTTTCTCCTATTCTTCCTTTATTAAGAAGCGTCAATTTAAAAAAGTTCAAATTGAATTAACATCCCCCTTAAGTTTTCGACAATTAAATTACAACCTACAAAAATTACGCATATGTTTATCAAAGCATTTTGATTTGAATCATTTTTGATATAGCCCAATAAGTTGATACAGCCTATAACTAGCGTGTCCACCATTCGATTAAGGGTCAAATCAGCCCATTATAGGCTATAAACATAAGTTTTAATTATTAACAAAGACAAGAATTATTTCAGATTGTGACAAATCGGAATGTTGTCCAAAAATAATTGATAATTTTGCTATAATCCATAAAATCCCGAGTAAGAATCGTAAGAAAATGATATAAAAACCACCACGTTTTACAGAACAAATTTACCGCCGATATAATATTTGCTCCATATCTGCTTTTTAAATGTACAGTCTGTTATATATACTCTAGAAAACCGTAAAAATAAATTAATTTATAATTCAAACTTGACAAAAATGCACATCAGATGTGTCACATCTAGCTAAAATACATATCTTTCGAGATATGATCTCCTTTCAGCGCTTTCGAACACACGAATTGGCATTTTAAAAACTGTTAAGAATGAAATATTTTTTCATTTACTAAACAATTTCCTTGATAAACTGTAGTCTTGGCAAGTGCAAAGGGTCACCTTTGGCTACAACAATTGTCACCGTTACTTCTTCACCCTCATTTGTCTGAACTTTAGCTGGTTTTTTGATCATAACCCATCTACCTTCTGGATCGCGTTCTTCAGGGTTAAACCTAAAATAACCAAATTAAAAGATACAGTTTGATAAAAACATACAATCGGTTCCTAAATATTGAATTTTTATTTTTTTGCGCAATTTTTGCCATTAATTAAGGCTGAATAATTATTAAAATAGGTTTTGCGAACCTATACTGTATAGTATATTTATATCTATATATAGGCTAATACACTATACATATCTATTCTTGTAAAGTCTGAATCAGACTATCTGATTATCAATACAGAAAAGGAGCTTCGAAATGCTTGTCAGGCTGTCCGCAGTCAACAATAAATGTTCAGATTTAATCGAATGACCCTTTAAAGTTAAGAAATTTCTCAGACAATGGATTTTATTTTATTCTATACTGACCACAAGGTAGCCAAAAATATAATTTAGTGAGGGTTTGCTCTCTAGCGCCAAAGTGTGTCAGCGATACAGGCGTTTTATAAGAAAAATTGAATATTGCGTAATTTGAAACATTTTCAGACCCAAAATTTGAAAATTGAAGGTGATGTCTAAAAAGTTTTTTTATCTTTAAGTTTTTTTCCTGAAATTTAACAAATTTCTTCCCAATATTGTGCTTATAAAATTACCATTCATCGATTTCGTCATCTCCTTGTTCAATAATAACTGGTGCTGGTTCTGGTGTCGGTGGAGTTGGTGGTGCAACTGGTTCTGATGGTTTTTCTTCAACTTTTGGTTCTTCTGATTTGATCGGATGAATTTTCAACTCTTCTATTGGCTTAGGTTCTAAATGCCAGATTATTATCATTGCTATTTTTTAGAATTAGACCACATTTAAAATCCCAAAAATGTTTTAACTACTTTTTGCAATTTCATTTTAATTACGATTTGAAAAAAAACAAAAGCGGACTTACTGATGACTGTATCAGCAACCATGAGCTGATTATGTACAAAAGTGTACCAGGTAGAGCGAAAGATTAGTCTAACAATAATATTATTCATTTTGCTCTCTAGCAAAAGTTGTGTACATAATTCACCTACTAAAACGTCTATTATAAAGTCAAATTCAAGGTTTCTTTTAGTGGTATTGTCAACTTGAAACAATAAACTTGATATATTATATATGATATTTTATCATATAATATATAGTTTTTTATTGAAATTTATTAAGGGCCTCGGTGCATTTTGACAGATACTGATATGGGCTCTTGATGAAAAACTGTTCACTGGATAAATATATTCTCCTCAATATACCACCAAAGTGATGTTTTATAATCCAGGCAACTTTTGTAACTAGCGAATTTTTGCATTATGGCTTAAAAAACTTTGAGTTCGAATTGAACTTTTCGAATTCGAGAAATTTTGATAAAAGTTCCGAACATATGAAAAATGCTTTATTTTTCGTTCAAAATTTTATTTCAATATATTGTTTCAAATCAACGAAAAAAACTCTACAATGGCTACTTAACACATATTTTATGGCTATATTTTTACACATATTGTTATAGGCTCTTTGAAAAACCATATGACATGGTTAGTGATTTTTGGCTCAAATAATTAGAAATATTTTGAAAATTTTTCTCATTTCTTGTTCAAAATTTCAATTTATTTTTTTGGAATCCTTAGCTGAAAATATTGTGAATGGCCATTTTCACTATATTAAATATGTCTTTGTTTTGTTTCTTCGCTCTTGTTAATACTCTGAATCATACTTTTTTAAACGAAACTACGGATCGGCAGAAATACAAAGCCCCTCATTATCCGGCATTAAAAAAATTTATTACACCAAACTGTTGAATTGGTAAGCCAACCCATCCACCACGTCAAATTTGATAAATTGAACTCATGAAGAAAAATATTTCGTTCGATGTGGTAAAATTTCGGTTTTTTCCGCCTTTTTTCACAAATTTAAATTTTCAATTTTGACGTAAAAATCGTATAAAATAAAGTTTAATAAATCCGAGCTGGTGGTCGAGCTAAAATACGCTCTCGAAATACGGCTTCTAAGTGATAAATAAAAAATTATAAATTTTACTGTTATTTAGACACCATGAAAGCAAACGCGCGTTTTTTGAGTGTTTTTTAAAAAAAAGATTTATAAAGTAAAAATAATTGATTTGAAGAAAATCAGATTATACAAAGTGAGCTCAAAAGAGCCAAGTTTTGTACGAAAACGTTTTCATCCGAAAATTTTGAAGTGCCAAAAAGTTTCTTATCAAGAGAAAAAAAATCGAAAAAGGGCAAATCTGTCAAAATGCACTGAGGCCCTTAAGCAGACACTTAGTCAAAACCATTGTATAATTTTTGAGACTTAAAAGTTCACAGAAACTTTTTTTGGTCAATGGATCATAGTGTAAAAACCCCTCAAACAATCATTTGTAGATATATATTGATGTTGTAATATTGGCAATATTAGTGGCCTCCGTGGCATATCTGTTAAAAATGTGTTAATACGTTTGTCGCCACCTTAGCTTTTTTATAGCTTATTTAATGCAGTATTTAATTATTTTTACTGCCAGTAAAATTTCCATTTTGATTTCAAGATTTTAATTTTTTTTTAAATTTAATTATTTGAATTTCAAGAAATTAAAGTACATTGTTAGTCAGAAAAAGTTTTTCACAGGCATCAAGCGCGTTATCAGGTTGCCTCCTAATTAATTTCGTATCCATATTACTTTGTGGTTATTTCGTAATTATGAAATTTTGACATGCATTTATGTCGGAATTGCACTTATGTTGTCGCCTCCCGGAGAACCCTGCCGCGGCAAACTGGTTGTTCGAAAAGTATAAGGCTGCCCGCATTTGTCTTATTATAGAAACCAGGGCCAAAAAAAATCTATCTATAAATTTTTTGGCGTAAAATAAAAAAATGAAAAAAATTATAATCAATTATAAGGGATAATCTATAAACGCGATTTAATTCAGGATTACATGTACATTTTGTAACTTCAATTCATACCTTCTTCTTTGATTAATCCTTTTTTTCTTAGGCCTAATTTCGGAGTGCCAGGTGGTGTATCAGTCGGTTTTTCAGCAAACTTGCTACCGAGAGCCTTCTTTTTTCGTAATTTCGGAGGACTTGGTTTATCATCTTTTTGATCCATATTCTTGAAATCCATTTTCTTGACTGTATAAAATACATTATATTTGCTGGTGAAATTTTAAATTTTGTTCTCTTACCCGGCATGATGAGCTAAACAGGTCTCTCTCGATATAAAATTTAAATTTAAATAAATTAGCTTTCTTCACAAGAAGCGCTTTTCTGTCTCTGGATGGGAAAGGTGAGAAAAAGATGCATGCTGATGTGAACACAACTGATACGAAGCAGTGACAATCAGTACATTAAACAAAAACTAATCCTTAGTTAATCATAATTTCTGGCTCAAAATCAAATCACAAAATATACAGTAAGTTGTAAACAAAATTTAGTGGGGTAAATTATTATAAAATTATTTTTTGGTAAATTCGGGACAAGTTTTGTTTTTAAAAATATGGTTTAATAAATTAAAGAGAATTCCAAAACTTTCAAACCACCCTTTATGAAATTGCATAACCTTTTTGCACTTAAAGTTCCAAAAACGATGAGTTCAGTTCAAAATAAGCTACAAAAAATATACTTATCTATTTAAACTCAACGATTCTTTTTAAACAAACATATGTGAACCCAATCTGAACTTTTATGTTTTCGAAACATGTTAATCATTTATAAAAGTAAATTACTGCTGCACCTAAAGGGGATGGAGGGGGCGACCTTTTATAGCCGTTTGGAACATTAATTTGCAAAATTTTATATTTTTTCTGGAATAAAGTGACTATAAGAAATGAATGGACTTTCACCAGTTAATAAGTGAATCTTGTTACAAGATAGGAATATCCTTTGACTCACGGTCAATTTTGTCTAGCGTGCATGTTCATGGTCAGTGTGAGAGACACAGTGCATATTTCAAAATTCTGTATAACATGATTTTTTTAAATTGTATAAGCTATCGGCTGATTGAAATCAGATTGAAATTGTATGCAAATTGAGAGAGAAGATAGGTTTGGGAAAAGGTCTAGAAAATCAGTAAAATTGGCGATAGAAAGCATTCTAGGGCAAATTTCAAAATCTATAAGGAGCGTTTCTTCTAAATTTAAAATCATTTTGAATTATTGGTACTGGCCAATGAAAAACTTGAGAGGAGATAGCATATTGCGTTGTTTGAAAATTTGCTCTCTAGCTCTAACTGGTGATGTCAAAATGATTCTAAAGTTTTTTGTGTCGACTTCAAATTGTTTGAGCATCAAGATTTTTTTATTTTACCTTTACCATGTCCCGTATTCTCACAATATTGCCTTAAAGTGAAAATATGCCAAGAAGGTCGCCCCTCAACCCACCTTAATAGTCTAAAGTACAAAAATGGATAATATTCCCATTGAGGGAATTTTCCCAAATTGGGAATTTCCCAACTTTGGAAATTTCCCGCAATTTCTGTAGAAGGAAAAAATATATTTTTTTTGCAAATCACCTCCAATTTAGGCTTTGTTGTGAAATTTTTTTAAATAAAATACGTTATCGAATCCTATTTTATAAATATAAATGTCTAATTAATGTTTCGCTTTATTCAGCATCTTCAGAATTATAGGATTACCAGTTAAGAAAGTATTGCGAGTTTTTATACCCAGAATTTGACAGTTTTTGGTGCCTTTGTGCGAGTAATCACGATTTGAAATTTGAAGAAAAAGTGATTCTAAAGAGAATAGAAAATGCGCGAGATTTATGAAAAGCGAGAAATTTTTCGGCGACAGTTTTGAGCGTAATTTATCGAATTATAATAAGTGGGCTAGAATCTATTAGTTTCAGAAATTTTATAAATTATGATTTTTCAAAATTATTCAATTTTTGGTTATAACTTATAAGTTCATTAGTGTGGTATCACTTCAAAATAAACAGTATATTGTTGTGTCAACAAATCCGTCATATTTCAGCTTAGGATACCACAGTAGTTTCAACAAGTTACATAATGTCACTAACATTTTTTTGGATGGCGAAAATCATAGCTGAAATTCCAAATTAACGAAGCTAATTTTCTCTTTACTGCTAACCGCCATAAAACCGCGCTTGTGTCTGTTTAAATACAAAATTGCAGAATATATGAGAATATGACTCAGAGCGAAAAATTGTACGTGGTATAAAACTCTTTAATTTTATCATATTAGGGTCATTTTGTGGAATGAAATTTATATTTTTTAATTTTTTTGCCTTTGTTTTAGCACAGAATATTGGTGCCGGCGAGGTTTTTGGAGACCCCCATTTTATGGTTGTGACAGAGGGACAAGAACCGCTTTGCTTTGATTTTAACCCACCTTCGGGAATGAATATGACCCTCATTATGGATCCTATTTCAAATTTGATAATTGTGGCGACGGTTGAAGACAGGAATGAAGCAAAAAGTTATATGACTCAAATATATTTTGTATCTCCATCTGGGGCTCAAATGATTTTTGATTCAAATGGTGTCCATTTATCAGGTAATGTGGTGTGGGAAATAGGTTGGAAATAGTTTCTTTGTCCTAGCTTGAATCAAAAAGGCAATTTAAAAAATCGTAAAATATAATTTTAAATATGAATTGATATGAATTATACTCTTCAAGTAAAGCTGTTTAGCAATAATATTCCTTGAGGTCTATTATAGTTTGATAAAGTTTTAAGTTATTAAGGGGGTACCCGTCGGCATTTTTGGCAACCATTTTGGATCATTTTTAAAATTATCGGATAATTATTATCCCAAAATTGTTTGTATACTTTATAATAGTAATTCAAATTATTTCAAATCGATTGGTGGTAGTTTCGAAGCTCTATCTTTTCATTAAAGTACAGTATCCGCAGTTTAAAAATAAGTGAGCGGGATAAAAAAAAATATGTGTCAATAACAATTTAACTCCCTTTAATCGCAATTTAGGACCCTTAATAATTTATGAACGAATATTAACAAAATGATCAATCAACTATTTGAATAATTGACGTTTGTGCGTTTTTTTGAAAATTTTTACTGTATTACAGTACTTATTTTTTGCAAAAATTTTTGGAATCACCATAAAAACCTTTCATCGTAATCGAGAAAAAATTCTAAGACTTTTTTTCGATTACACCAAAGCCCGAAAATGATCACGTGACCGTATAATCAAGGAATAAGGTTAGCAAAAATAGTACTGTTTTTTTTCAAAAATTACTTAAATCAATTTTTGAAAAAAGTTAAGAGGTTCTTTAAAAGTTTCAAAGACTTTTTCTCCATTACACCAAAGTTCAAAAACGATCAAGTGATCTTCAAATTTAGAAATAAGGTTTTGGTTCGAGTACACAAATAGTACTCAAATTTCGCCGAAAATTTTTGAAGCCGAATTAACACTTTATCTAAGAATTTTGAACATAACGGCATTTTCCAAAAACGTCACGTGATCTTATTTTTCAAGAAATAAGGATTAATTTATGACATATTCCAAACCTTATTTTTGAATTATTTCGTCACGTGATTTTATTCGGGCTTTGGTGCAATGAGAAAAAATTCTTAAAAACGTTTGAAGTTCATCCCCAAAGTTTTTTTATGTAATTTGAGTACTTTTTTAAAATACCGTATATTGTGTACCGTATATCAAATTACCGTAAATTTCAAAGTTCATCGTAGAAACTCGTTAGTACCTTCAAAATAATCGGAAGGGTCGACTTTCTAATGAAAATATTAGCAACTATGGGTCAATTATGTACTGAAAGGTCGCCAGAGAGCAACAATCCTCCTGTGAAATCTCAAAAATTTGACCATTTTTCGCTCTTTAGTGAGCGTTCAGTACATAATTGACTCATAGTTGCTAATATTTTTATTAAAAAGTCGACCTCTCCGATCCTTTTGGGGGTACTCACAAGCCTCTACGATGAACTTTAAATTGGGCTTTAACTTTGTCATCAAAAATAGTTCTTTTTTTATTTTTAAGAAGCTGATTTTGTAAAAATTTTAATAGAACCATTAAATTATTTTTGCAGATTCAACACCCAAATTGGTGCCGGTTTAATACATTCCAAATTTAAAATGTCAAATTAAGCCTAAATTCCTATTACTTATGTATTTGTTTGTGAGAATCGTGGAAAAGGATAGAGTTTTTAATTTTCTTATTCACATTTGATGCCTTTTTATTAATTTTTTTTACAAATTGTTTTATGGAACTATAGAAAATTATTTGAATTATATTGTGAACAATGAAAAAATATACGTTGATAATGAATCTTCCGATATATGCTCGATTAAAAACGTCTGGTCACGCATGACCAGAAGTCACTACGGGTCCAGAAGTTGTCGGAAACTACGGGAGTTAATGATTCATATACCAGTACAAACGTCTTCGCCACTTCAAACTCACGCGGTAAGAACCTGTGACGATGAAAAAATAATAATTATATATTTTAAATGTCCTTAAAAACCTCGAAAAAAAGCAATAAGAAAAAATTAATGTTTTCAAAACTCAAATTCAGAAATTTTTTGCAAAATTTTAATTTTTTACCCAACTTTAAACTTTTAGCGTCTGTAGAAAAAAAACTAAGAGTCGGCAGTAAAAATTCGCCAAGATTTAAATGATCTAAAGAAGGTAAGGTAAAGATGTTTATATGCCGACACCTATAAAATAACGGGTTTTTTTTAAAGATTTCTAGAGTTTGAAATTAGGTTTTTGAAAATTTTCAAGATCAAAATGACCACACAAATACATGTATTTGAATTTTTTTTCATAAAATTTAATTGGTTTTGCATGTATAATAACGGAGAAGATAGATTTTGAAATTCCGAATTATCCGGTTTTGTAACCGGTTTACCGGGTGGTTGAGAGTATTTGACAAAACAGCAACCATTCGAATTAACAGTCGAGGTTATGACGCCTCTAATGATACTATTTTCAAGTTTTACTGTAACACACCTCTAAAAGGCCTTTCATGCCGACGGGTGACCCCTTAAAAGAATAATTTTCATGTGACTTTTTTATACTTCTTAGTAAGACGTTATTAGTTCCTTTTATACAAAAATGATCCAATATATATATACTGGTCAGAAGTGAAGGAAATGACACCCTCGCCCGTGTCAATGTGGAAATTAGAAATCAGCAGTTTGATAAAGTACTGCAGATATCCTCTCGTTTTCAAATAGGTTTTTAAAGTTCAATCTGACCAAATAAAGTGGTTAGAATTTAATTTTTCACCAAAAATGATGCTCGAGAAGTGTTTAGGTACCATATCCTGTTCAGAGGGAGTGAACACAAAAACCGGAGAGATATTAGTGTGATGCATGTCATGCATTGCATGATCGGGATTTTAAGCGATGAGTAAGAGTACATGCTGCTTGTCGGCCAATCAGGGACGGTTATTTCCCGGTCTAGTACTAGTAGATTCCCTCGATTTTGGTGTTCAATCCCTCTGAACAGGGTATGCTGAACATTAGAATGCAATTTTATAAAAAGAAGCTATAAATTTTGATCATCTACTAACAAGGCGGACTTTTACAGCTGAGTTTTAGCTGCCAAAAATATCTAATCATAAATTTCATTGAATTCACATCCTGTATAGAATCGGTCCGCAGTTATGATTTCAAAAGCTCTCTTTTGCCTTGTTGGCAATAAGATATTGCGTATACAGATAATGAAGATAAAATGTGTTAAATATTATATCTAAGATATATACTTTTTAGATAGAGAACAGACAATTTTTTTTAAATATAATCAACTTTAAGGGGGTGGTCAACTCTATTCGAGCTCAAAATATCAAAATTTTAGACACTTTTAAAATCAGTCAACTACTAGCTGTCACCGTCAGCCGCAAATATAATATATCTACTACACCGAGGCGCAAAGTGGGTGTGGTAAAATTAGTGCTGTTGTTAATATTACTAGACTAGCTAATGCGTACCTAGATTTAATAAATGTTAATTTGATAAGAATAATATATTCATAATATAAGGGATATCAATTCTCAAATATACAATTAAGTTTAAAAATAGAAAAAATACCATTAAATTCGAAAATAAATATAAATACTATAGTCAGTCAAAATTGATTTCGAAAATAAATGAAATAAAATTAATTTGAAAAATTAATAAACGTACAATTTAAATACATCTAATTTTGGAAATAAATAAAAATTCAATTAATTTTTAAAATAAATTTACTTTTAATATTGAAAACATACCATATAAACATACCGTATAAAAATACCATCAACTTTATTTAAGTTTTGTCGGTTAGTTGTTCATTAACATCTGATATCAACCTTCTCTCCTACCACACCCACTTCAGCCGAGGTTTTAACTCTGAGCTGCCTCTAGAATAAAAGTTTTGGAGTTTTTAACAAAATTGATATTCGCTGGAAAAATTGTGAATTTTTCGAAAATGTTCGCGACTATGGAAGAAATCGCAAAAAACTTTTCCTACGCCTTTGGCTTTAATAAAATATGTGCTGTATCCTTATTCTGTGCATGGTTTAGAAAACGATCTCGTTTTCCCGTTGGTCCCTAAATCAAGCGAGGGACTAGATAGGAATCATGCCAATCGCATGATGCGAATTTCGAAGCTGTAGTCAGCCAACTTATAATGTACAATATAATGTATAATCAGGATGCGCAGCGGGAACCCTACATACTGAACTAAACCCGTTTATGAAACTTTTTCTGCGTTCTGGGGGTTATACAATACGCCTGAAGAATTTTAGCAATATTTTTTAGGCCTTGCTGACAGTTTCCTTGCTATATCTGGAGATCAAACTGTGACTAAATACGGAGATATAAGTTTTACAGAACATTGGAGTAATGACGGAAGTCGAGATAAAATTATTGTCGAAATCGATGAAGGCCCATCTTTTATCGTTAAAGAAAAAGTGATCAGAGGAACTCTTTCGTTTGGAATCACAGATACAACTGGGCTATCAGAAAAGGTATGAAACATCTTTAATATATGATTCACAGAAAATAAAAAGATTTTAGTGCCATGGAGTTATTGGACAATTTGTTAAACCAAATGCATATAAAGTCAATAAATCAGCCGATGATACAACTCTAGCAACGGTTTCAACACTGTAAGTTTATAATTTGTAAATTTGGGGATTTTTGCTTTACACTTCATTTTACGGGCAGCTAATGAAAAATAAGAATTAGGTGATTTGATAAACGACTGATTTTTTAATCATAATTAAACAAAAATTAACATTAAACTTTTTTTGGAAATGCCACAATTTTTTTTGCTAAAGAGTCTTAAGGGGGTTGTGGGTGTAGAATGTTAGAATTGCTGGAGAAAATTTCCCACTTCTCCAGCTAGACTAGAAGGGTCGATAACGGGTAGATAAGAATAAATGAGAAAAAAAATACTTGAGACTAAAACATTCTCTTTTAATTGCAATAAATTTCTTGATTCTTGTCAAGGGTGACTCACTGGTGCCGCAGTAAAAAAGCAGGTAAATACATGTTAATGTACATGTATAGGTACTGTATTCACAAAATTCGAAATACTCGGTCAATTTTGCTTCGAATTGAATCAAACAAATATGTTTCGAAAAGTATAAAGGTTTTCAATAGTTTCACGTTTCGCCCGTGGAAAAAAATTCTTTTTTGAATTTTAGCAGCCAAAAACGGTTTGGCAAATGGAAAAAGAAAACATCGCGATCACGCGTTGGGTCCGTGGCTCTCTCGCGTGGGCTCTCTCGCACTCTGATCCAATCACAGCATTATATTTTTCAGAAGTGTTTTGTTCAAACTTTTTCTTCAACTCTTGCTTTCTTTACACCCACAACCCCCATAAGGTCAAATGTCACCGAACACTTGGAGAGTCTTTCAATTTAGGTAAAATGTGATGCAAAAGCCTTTTCCCCCCATTTTTTTAAATCTGGGTTTTTCTAGCAACGACCACCCCTTTATGAGGTTGTATCGACTATTAGCCAGATGCTAAACATGTATCTGACGATCTAAAAATATAGAGGGAGATTCATTTATTTAAAATCTTAGTAGCAATAAAGCTACGGATATCTTTCTGACATTGCTTATGATACTGTATGATTGATATATATTTTTTGTAAAACAATCGGTCGGGCACTTCAGAAATTCAAAATAAATGATTTAAAAAGTGAAATTTTTGAAAATGTCCGGATAAGATATTTAAATAACTTAAATTTGATTATTTAAGGGCGAGCATAATTAAAAATAACAGATTAACAGAAGATAATATCAGAGTTTAAATATTTAAAATATTCTGGATTTGGGCGTATTCCTCTAGCCAAAATTAAAAATCCTTCTTAAAAGTTTGAAATTAGACTTTCTAAACCGGATTTAGTGAAACTTGTCGAAAATTGCAAATAACGCCTTCAAATGAAAAAAAATAAGCATTGCTTGAAACAGAATAACTTAAATGCTGGAATTGACGTTTTTAGTAAGAATGGACCTGTTTTTTTGAGTAAACGTTTACTGAAACGGTTTTTGGTTGAGGTGAATTTATTCAACAGATTGCAGGAAATATAACTAACGAAAATAATAAGTTTGTTTATTTTTTCTGCTAACTATCGTTAGCGTAGCTGTTATAAATATTTTTAAGCCTATTATAATCATTTTCATCTATTTCTGGAGAGATTTGAGTTCGAATTTTAATTTTTGAATTCGTAAAACTTTCAAAACATTTTTAAAAGTTTTGAAAATTTTCCGCATTTGTAGTCCAAAATTTTTTTCTTGGTTTTTAACTTTTTTCATAGATGCCTACATATTTTCTAACCACTCTTTGCAAAATTATAAATCTTTTATTTTGTCATTTTTGTCGACTTTTTCAGATAGATCCTTTTTCCAACCTAAGTGGATCTTGAAAATGAGGGTTATCTCTATAGCGCGTGTTCCACTAATGTTGTATAAGTGATTGTGTTCGTGATTGCCTTAGTGATTACGCACCAATCAATTTTGGCGCTCCCAATATCAAGCACCCTTGCCTATTATCATACCCAAGACAGTCACTAAGACAACATTAGTGAGATTCGAACACGCGCTATAGTTAGGGTGCGCAGCGGGAACCCTACAGACTGAACTAAAACTGTCAATAAACATTTATTTGCTATCGGGGGGTAATCGCCACGGAAAAAGACAAGAAAATGAGTTTCAAAAACCCTCATTTTCAGCACTAATTTCGTTTTTGAGCATAATCAGCTCAATTTTTAAGTTTTCCTGTGGCAAGGATCGTACTCACATAAAAATTTGCTATTTTTTGAAAAAATAAAATGTTCGAAAATTTTGGTCCTTTTGACAAAAAAATGTGTAGGCGGAACACTTTATAAGCTGAAAATATTTTGGTCAATACCTATGAATACTTAATTTTATTTTTTCATTTTATGCAGAATTCACAAAGCTTTCAGATGCGCATAGTGAGAACCATGCGGAAGACTGCGGAAAAATTTCAAATGCCGATTTATTATTTTAACCGTCATTTTCCCTGGCCAAAATGCCAAAAAAA
>SCLH01001618.1:29621-39691 GCA_004367855.1 Oikopleura vanhoeffeni | reverse complement strand
TGAGTTTCAAAAACCCTCATTTTCAGCACTAATTTCGTTTTTGAGCATAATCAGCTCAATTTTTAAGTTTTCCTGTGGCAAGGATCGTACTCACATAAAAATTTGCTATTTTTTGAAAAAATAAAATGTTCGAAAATTTTGGTCCTTTTGACAAAAAAATGTGTAGGCGGAACACTTTATAAGCTGAAAATATTTTGGTCAATACCTATGAATACTTAATTTTATTTTTTCATTTTATGCAGAATTCACAAAGCTTTCAGATGCGCATAGTGAGAACCATGCGGAAGACTGCGGAAAAATTTCAAATGCCGATTTATTATTTTAACCGTCATTTTCCCTGGCCAAAATGCCAAAAAAATAAAAAAAAATATTTCATTTTATTTCTTCGTAGTTTTTTGTCCAGATATTTTTTTCCGTTTTGGTCTCATCATTTTAATTTAAAACTTAGAATTTTGACCGCTGCACCCTAGCTATAGTCTATAGCCTATAGAGATAACCCTAATTTTCAAGATCCACTTAGGTTGGAAAAAGGATATTTTGAAAATTTTCCGCAATACTTGTCCACAATTTTTAATTAGTGATTTTTGAATTATCCATAAAAAATTAGTCAGAATCACGATTTTAATTTTATGGTATCTATTTGATTTCCGTATGTCAACAGATCAGATCGTCGCGCGGTTATGATTTCTATACTCTTAACCCTCTCACTCTTAGAGACATAAAAGTGGCTTTCATTTTTTTGAAAAGACCGGAAAAGACAAAAATAATTTAAATAGAAGTTGAAGGTTCAAATCGCCCATAGAGTTTGCGATTAATTTTTGAAATAAATAATTTTTTTTTTGATGACCGTTTCGACACTATATTTCATCCTACTTTTTTTTCTGGATTTCTCTGAAATTTTTCTTTATTAGCTTTAGCTCATAATTTATTCGTGAAAAACAAGGTCTAAAATACTTAGTTTTTAGGAATTAATCTTGACCATCTTTAAAAAAAATAATAATGTTTCTAATAAATGTAGAACTTTTTTTATTTCTTTTTGTTTCAAAACAGAAAAATTGCTCATCAATGAGAAAGCGAAGCGGGAATATGAGGAGCAGACATATTTTTTACCATTAATTCCACCATTTCAGAGGGAGAATCATCGTTTTATAGAGGAACCTGATAAGGTATTTTGAATCGTAGACCAGATTAAGAAAGCCAAGGTTTTATTCTATTTTATTTAATTTGCATCTTATTAGAAAAATTGTATAATTTTTCCTAGAGAACAGTGTAAGTTAACTTCGTTATTCCACAGCTCCAATTAAGCACTCAAAGTGTTAATTATCTAAATATGATTATTCATAAAGTTAAGTCTCAATGACTGAAAAATAATTTAATCGACAGCACTTATACTTTTCGGATAATAGAGCTTCAAAGTAGAGCCATAAAAGTGGCTCTGGTGCCTCAGGGGATATCAATAATCAAATGAGTGAGGGGGTTAACTAGAACGTTTTTCGAGACCGGTAAGAGTTCCAGTTAGGTGCTTGGACTGTGTGTCTCTCAAATATTATGTGTATTTTTTCAGACGTGGTTCGGTGAATGCAATATTAGAAGACTTTCACCATACTCAAGCTTGCTGGACTGTAGAACAAAAAGAAATCATGAATCTAATATATTGAAAATGCATTGATAAAAACTGTACAATTGTAAAAATAAACGTGTGTAATTAAAAATTGTTTGGAATTTATTCATTCTGGTATTTACAGAATGATCAGTTATTCAGAATAATCAGGTAAAAATCATTAAAAATGTGCGTTCAAGTTATTCAAAACTTATCGCTTTTCTTTGGTAATAACCATCTTACAGGCATTTTCCAATTCGTTGGCAAGACCTTATGAAAATTGCTTCCAGTGCATTCTTCTTTTTACTCTTAAAACGTATTTATATAATGACAAATTTCCCAAAAGTTGGACTCGTATAAATTATTAAGAACAGAATATTCCTTCAGGGTAGAGTTAGCCACTAACCAGGGAGGTGTAGTATCAGTGTGGTATAGAAGAGGGATTTAAGTGAGGGTGAGGGCGAGGGAAAATATATTAGACCTCCCTGGTTAGTGAGTAACTCTACCTTAAAAGAATATCATTTATAAAAAATTAAAATTTTATTCATGTTTGTATCAACGTTTCGATTTTTATTGTTCAATCATTTTCAAGAGAAAGAAACTTCAAGTTCAAATTAAACAATCGTAAAGAATATGTGATCTAGAAAATTTTCAAAAATGAAAAAAAAATGGTTTCTGAGTTGCACTTTTTACGTCTTGAAGGGTTGACAGTTAAGAGCGGGTTTGATATCAATTCACCAAAATACAGTTAGTTCTTTTCTGAATAAATCGGCCCTGAAAAATCGATTGCGACTAATATAAATTAGATATTTCGACGGTGAAGTCTATTTTTAGACTTTTACCCAAAATTCGCGAATTACAAAAATCGGAATAAAAATAGCAAAAATGAATTCTCCGTGAATTTATTTTTTAAGTTTGATAATTTTAATCGAAAGTTATAAACCTTTAAAAAACAGTAAAAATACCCAGCAACTACAACAATTGGCATATCCGACCCCCTTAACTCACCGATTCGGATACAAAACTTTGATCATCAAATTTTCATCAAACGTGATGATTGGTTTTATGTAAAAATTAAACTCAACTATTGAAAAATGTCTGTTTTTATTGTAACTTACTATTTTTCGAACATGAGAAGGTTTGCATGTTCCAATTTTTTCCAATTGCGCATCAATAAATTCATGATATCGATAATAGATTGCATTAATTTGTGGAGTCATATCAACAATTCCCAGGGTTCTTTCAACATTTGGTTTTTTCAACGTTGGATCTAATGATGCACCTCCACAAGCATGCCATTTCTCAAAAATATGATCATAATGATCTTGAATTCGCATCTGAAGTTTTGTATAATACTTGCTATCTACATCAAACGTCTGATTTAATAAAAGCATCTCATCATCTTTCAGATTCAAAATTTCTTCTCGGACTTCATTTGGTACAATATATTCGCCAGTTGTCTCGTAGACCATGCGAAAACCTCTGCCAGTTTGTGAAAGCCGGTCAGAATCATATGCAACAACCAAATGATTAGTGGGCAGAGTGATCCAATCTTGAAACTTTTTAGATTGAATTTTTGTCCCATTAAAAGTCATTTGAGCAGAAAGACCGTTGTACGTGGCTCCTGCATTCTTTTTTTCAGAGCAAAGACGACCATAACGATCTCCATTTATTGATTGCACATGCATTCGGTCAAATCCACAGGTAGGATGATACTCGACTCCGAAGCGTTTGTCACCTTGAGTGATTCTGATTCTAATTTGCTTTCCTTCTGGCGCCTTTATGATGAGAATTATTATCAAAGGTATTATTGGTTAATTTATGTTCATAGCTCGATTCTTATCGTTAAAATTTGGAGCAATCAAAATTGTTTATTTCTGCTCGTTTTTCTTTGTGCATTGAATACACTGTATTCTGGTCAAAATTAAAATTTCTAGATTTTTTTTCGAAAATGTGTTCTTGCAAATGCTAGATATGATATCTAATATAAGAGATATTAGATGTCATAATATGATAATCATATCATATCTAGCATCTGCAAGAACACATTTTCGAAAAAAAATCTAGAAATTTCTGGAAATTTTAATTTTGATCAGATTATGAAAAACACTCCTAGGGTTAATCAGGGCTAAAAAATGATTAAGATGAAATTTTTTTTTGAGCCAACTAGTAGTCAAAAAGAGGTTTCAAAATGAGAGTTTTCGGCCTTTCTTTCTATTTTTAAATCGATTATTTTGAACGATTGATATTAATACACACGGTTAAACTTGCTACATTTTTTTATTATTATAACCAAATTTTTGAAAAAAAAAGTTGTCCAAAAAATTTGAAAAATTTTGGTATAGAAGTCTTACTAAAAATGATAAATTTTAACTTTGAAATTGAAAAATATTATAGAGGGAAAGTTATGAAAAGCTTTTTTTATTTATTTATCTAGTCCTAAATTTCTCAAATGTTCTGATTTGAATTGAATTAAATTTTTGCACGAATGCGATAAAATTCAAATTTACTTTTAAAACTTAAAATTCCTGGCGAAATTTTATCGAAAACTGTTTTTGATAATTTAGTTAAATTAATTCATTTAAAAGTTAAAGTTGTTCCCGAAGCCTAAATATATCCCTTATCTAACCATAGTCATTCATCATCTCGTTGGTAGTAGTTTTATTTTTTAAGAGTAAATTGCTTTGTATAAAAATTAACGTGAAGGAGTGATTCACCCCAGGTGAAGGGGGGGATTACTATGATAACTACCAGGCTTGTGAAAGGCATGGTTCATGGGTTTTCGGAAAACCGTTTTCCGGCGTTTTTGAATCCAAGAAATAGTGGAAAATATTTCGTTTGAATTTTAAATAGTTTTTTCAATAAACAAAACAAAAATTTATTTGTATTAGCCTACCTTTATTTCCCAGCGACAATTAAACATAGAATCGTATATCTTATTTCGCGCTTGAACTCGAATTCGTCCTTTTGGAGCTTGCAAAGTTTTACCTTTGCATTTTAAACCTCCGTTTCCTACTATTCCAGCACAGGTTTTGACATCTGGACATATTGGATCGTCCATGAGATAGCGGTCATGAAAATTTATAGACCCAAGAACTTGGATTGTAAATAACCAAAGCAGCTTCATCTTAAAGATATTAATTAATACACATTGTCTACCAGAATAATATCACTTTGTAAAACCATATCCCTTTATCACACTTTGATTAATTAATGAAGGTGAATTAGCCAAATTTTTTGTTAAATTCGGCTTTTGAAATCGACTTATTCGATTTAGTTCTTAGATAGCTCAAACTGAGCACAAATATTTAGAATTTTTTTTGAAAAAATGGTCGGAATCAGAACATTGTTTCCAATTTTGTAACAAAAACTGATAATTAAACAATTTCAGTAATCTCAGAAAGAAAAGAAAAACAATGGTCCGATTCTGACCAATTTTTTTTATTTCAGTATTTACTAGATATTTGCGCTCAGTTTGAGCTATCTAAGAGCTTAATCGAATGAGTTGTTTTCAAAAGCCGAATTATAGAAAATTTTTTGGCTAATTCACCTTCATTTATTAATCAAAGGGATATATGTGATAAAGGGATATATCGAAATTATAGGGTTGAATCGTTTTTTAGCCGCTCTGGTTAAAAATTTTGACTTTTTTTGCTAATTTTTTACTTTTACGGGCCAAAGTTTGATCGTCAAACTGAATCGATACGTTATGAATTTTGTCGGTGCTTTGGCCCAATACAATTTTGTACGAATTTTCAACTTTCAAGATTAATTTAACTCTTTAGCTAAAATCACTAAATCATCTCTATGGCTTATTACAATTCATAATTTATTATCTAAAGCGTACGAATACAATTTTAAATTCAAACCTTTTAATTTTTTTTAACTGTTTGTTTTTTACTTTGTTTTCTTGTAAGATTGAAGGTACTTGCCAATAAATGTTTATGTAATCCTTTTTATAGATTGGAATTTGGCGCCGCGGGTGATTTTGGTGAGTAAACCTGGCGCTGTCCTACTATCCATTCTAAACTTATCAACGAACTTTCTTCCGATATTCTTAGATGACATCAGGTTCAAATTATTTCTTTATAATTCGAATTTTTGACTTTCTTTAGTTTTAAAAAAATGTTCTTATGTACATGTATAAACTAAACTTCGGGTAGTCTAAAACAATAAAAAACAATGATGTCTTTTTGATTGTCAGACTAAGATTATGATGAAATATCTTCTGGAAATTTTATTAATTTCAAATGTCATTTTGAAAACAATCGCAAACTTTATGACAAAAGTTTTTTAATACTTCTAGGTAGAAGGGATTGATTCAATTATTTAGGGTATTTTTGACTTTTTAAAATCCGTCCTCTAATGGACTTTGAATGTGAGAGAGGATAAACCCCTGGACTCATACTGGGCAGATCCGCACCATTCCGGGAAACCTTCTCCTCGACCATCCCCTCTCGTGAGCTTCTTTTTAGGTTTACATTTGTATCAGAATTTTAAGTTAACCCTTGGAGGCCACAAACTGAAAACTTCGCTGGAGGCTCCAAAGCCGATTTTTAGGCTCGATTTTGTTCGATTATACATTTATAACTACGTACCCGTTTACTAAAACGTTCTGAAACGGGATCGGGATCCCGAGTTGGGACCGGGCGGGATCGGGATTGAAATTTTCACTTAAGGTCGGGACCGGGACGCTATCGGGATTTAATTTGAAAAGTTGGTCGGGACCGGGCCGGAATCGGGATTTGATCGGGATCCCGAGTATTTTTACATTGTCCGTGGTATAAAATTATTATGTGAAATATACCAAAAAAAATTGAAAACCATAACTATTTATAAAAGAAAATTTTATTGATAATTTTTCGGTGGCGCTGACAGAAAATTTTTATCTGATGAATAGGATGCGCAGCGGATAAATTTCTAACTTTTAAACGATCGATATCAACGAAAAACAGAAATAACATCTTGAGCAGAATTCAAAGGCAAAAATATGAAAAAAAACGGATTGATTATTAATATCTCTAAGAATATATACATATATTATAATAAACCTTTGGAAATTACACAATGATAAGTATCAGTTCAACGAGAGCAACATTTTGGACGAAAATATCACTATTTTTTTAATATTTGAAAAACTTTCAAATTCGACCAATCAGAAGCCAGGATTTTTCGGAAAAGTGAACGATTTTATAAGGAAAATCTTCCTCTTGTTGAACTGAAACCTAATAATATCAAATTAGTAACGATTAATGTTATATTTTTAAAGATTTTTTGAGTACAAATTTTGAATTATATTGATGACTCATATTTTTTTCATACATTTTTGGACAACTTTTCGGGCACTATTTTTCACCACGGATGCGATATACTTAGAGTGCGCAGCGGTCAAAATTCTAAGTTTTAAATTAAGATAATGAGACCAAAACAGAAAAAAATATCGGCACAAAAAACTACGAAGAAATGAAATATTTTTTTTCGGCATTTTGGCCAGGGAAAATGACGGTTAAAATATTAAATCGGCATTTGCATTTTCCCGCAGTCTTCCGCATGATTCTCACTATGCGCATATGAAAGCTTTGTGAATTCTGCATAAAATGAAAAAAATAAAAGTGAGACACGAACAAGGGCTCTTGGAGAATTTTCACCTTACAAAGTGTTCCGCCTACGCATTTTTATTGTCAAAATGACCAAAATTTTTGTTACCAACAGTTTTAGTTTAGTCTGTAGGGTTCCCGCTTCGCACCCTAGTATATCATATACTTGTACATGATCTGGAGATATTGATTTCGACCAAAATTCCGAGGATTCTCCCTATCTATATTGTAACTTTTTGATAACAGAATTAAAAGGTATCATGAGAATAAATCCAAAATTTTTGACATTTTCCGACCTCATTTGATAGGTTAAATTAAGGCTAAATTTCAATAAATTGTATAAAATGATGGACTTTTGGCTTTTCGACATATGCAGCAAGAAAAAATAAATTTATTATTTTAAAAAAGGGGATTATTCGGGATCCCGGGTCTGGATCGGGAAATCCCGACCTCGGAACGGGATCGGGATTGAAAATAAAAATAACACTCGGGATCGGGATTGAAAACTGATCCCGTTTTAGAACACTGCCGTTCAGTCTCTAGTTTCATCCTTGGAAAAGTAAAAAGTCCGAAATTTTTAATAATTAAGTAAAATTAAAAAATATTAACATTTATTTGTTGAAAATGCCAGTAGAAAACGAACTTTTAGATTTTATAGTGTACTGATTGAACTCGAATTTTCACGAAATTTGTTTATTCACAATGTTCTCAAAATTTATCTAAGGTTCAATATTTTTTTTAAGATTTGAAAAATATTCTCTTCTTAAGAAAACTTATTTATTTTTTGATGATCATCGGTCAAGAAAATAGTTCTAAACCTGAATATCACTCAAAGTATTCTCTAAAAAACAAATTAAATAGGCTGTCTGAGGTCGTGCAAATTTTAATGGCGCAAATATTTCAGATTATAGATCTTACGTGAAAGTTTGCACTCATGACGAATGAAGATGTTTTCTAAAATTTTTTAGTTTCACCTCGATTTAAGCCGTAGATCCCCAAATTTTTTTCGATTCAGCGTTAAAAAATCACCCGGTTAAGAGAGTACTGGTCGCTGGTTTTATGAGGCCTTAGGGGCAATATAAATGCTCTAAAATGATGTGATAACAAAGTGTACTACCGACTAAATCATCAAAAAAATTACGTTCGCTTTAATTTAACAACTAAAGCGTCAAAATATCATCTACTAACTTTCTGATCAGTGTTTCAGTGGCTTCTTTTTGAGCCTACCTACAAAAAATCGAAGCCATTTTTTTTCGAAATTTTTTTCTTGGGTCCTCTAAAAATCATATTTCGAGTTTGGGGTTGAAATCTCAAAAAGTGACTGAGAATATTGTTTTAGCGAAATTTGAAAATCTGACGAAGAAAAAATTTGGCCTACCACTTTTAGAAGTTATGTCAAAATTTCAGTCAATTTCAACATAAAACCTAAGAGGAGATAGTTTTACCATTTTGGCTTGAGTCCTCTTGTGTCGCTTATGTGTGGGGGAGTGTATGCATACAAAAAAGTTTTGGCATATTTTGCACGCAAGTTAAAGGCTAGTTCTACAAACTGGCTAATCTCAATAATATCTAACAAAAAGTCATCAATAAATGCAAACTAATCTTAAAAAATATCACCGAAGCCCTGGTTGGCTAATATTTTATCGAGAAAAATCAATTCCAGCGACCAGTACCCTCTTAACCACAATGACCGGTAGAAGTTGAAGATAATCGATTTTATTCGACAATACTACCAAAAGAATCTTCGAGACCGACGTTCTAATAAATATAATACAATGTATACATTTAATTTTATATGTAGATGAGATATTTGTAGTTTTGAAAAAAAATAATAAAAATAAACTTTTAGAGAAATTAAATGGTTTTGATAAAAATCTGGGATTCACGCTAGAAAATATGGTAAACTCTCGGCTTAATTTTTTAGACACTACAGTAGTTATAAATAATAATCAAATAAACCTAGAAGATTATCGTAAGCCCTCCACAACCGATTGTTTAATTAACTTCAAAACCGGTGTTTCTCTCATAAGTTACAAAATTAGCGCCTTTGTCGGCGAACTCTACAGAATTCACCACAGTACAACTACCGAGGTTGCTAAAAACTTAGCAATAGAAAATTCTAAAAAGACCTATCTAAAAAATCAATACCCCTTACACATTCTTAACAACAAAATCGCTGAAGTGCGAGGTCGAAATTTTCAAAAATCATCATCCGCTGAAATACGTAAAGCCGATCTTGAAAATCCCGATTTCACACATTACTCATTTTCCTTACCTTATACAAGTCAACGATGTTCTAGTGTGGCGTCGAATATTTATAAAATCATAGATCAATTCACTCCTAACTACAAACTAAAATAATTTTTTCGACTATTAAAATAGACAGCGTCATTCACCCTCGCCTAAAACCAGCCAAAAAATATTTCCAACACTGTAATGTTTGTTACGATTACCTATGCGACTGTGAAGCTAGATATTTAGGCGAAACACAACAAATGTTACACTCCCGGGTCAAAAATCACCGCACTGACAAACATTCATCCCTTTTTAAACGCATACAAACCTGTTCAACTTATCAACAAGCTTTTAACAACGTACTAGGCGTTGATCACAATAATGGATCTCATAAACAACGATTAGATTTTTTTGAAAGTAACTTTACGATAGTAGAGAAAAACTTACTGAATAAAAATAATCGAAAAATATTTGAAGGCATGTTAATTTGTCTCGAACAACCTACGTTAAATATTCAGGAAGATCATAAAAAACTGAAATTTCTCTGTACTTGTTTCCTCAAAAAACACGCTAACACTGCAATTACCTAAAAAGCACTAATCGGGCATTAATTTAACGAAACTAAGGCCCGATTAGTC
>SCLH01001618.1:0-25640 GCA_004367855.1 Oikopleura vanhoeffeni | reverse complement strand
ACACGAAAGTTTAATTTATTGTTTGATTAATCTTACTGGTTGAAATTAGACCACAAAGTTAAGTCGAACAGAAGGTGATTTTTCTGAATTTGAAATCAATAAGACATTCGGTGAATTAGTCTATAAAGACTATTTACAGTTACCAATCATAAATGGAAAAAACAGAATGTAGATTTAACAATCTTATTTAATAATGAACCACTGAGGTCAAAAATTTTTAAGAAATTTCTGCATGGCGAGAATGTTTGATGATTTCTTGCAATTGATAGATTGTCACCGGTAATTTGAAAATCATATAATCTCGACATAAAGGCAGTTTTGAAAGTGTGAGAGTCTGCAATCTGTAAGAAATAATTGTGAACCAGTTGATGCAGTACGAGAGTTATCTGGAAAACACACTCATGTTTGACGTATACATACAGACCTTTCTCCACATTGCCTCAACCACGAAATTCTCGGCGAGAGATGTTAAAAAAGTACAACTTCACAGGACGATTCGAATGTTTTGGAACAGATGTCAGCGCATAACTTGTCCAATTAACACTCTAGTAACTTTGGAGCAGTAATTTCATATAAAAAATATTCCACTTGATAATTTCGGAAACAAAATTGCTCCTTATTAAATACTCATAACGTATGAACAAATGCTATCATAAGAAGTAATACTCAGTCACCTGGTACGTTTATGTAATTTACTTTTATTTAAAAATTGAGGTCATTTATATCAACTCTTGAAATAAATCGGTATTTCACTACTAACATTTATGAGGCAACTAGAAATGAAAAGTATTGCTCTAATTATTGGCAAAAAATGCTACTAATCGGAATTTATATGCGTTTAATTCAATTTTTGAAATCTATTTTAGTTGAGCTGAATATTGATAATGATAAATTACAATTGACGTAATTAATAAGCATTATTGTTTTAATTAAATGTTTAGAAATAACACACTTTATTAGTAAACTATATATGAAATTTACATTTATTATTGATATTAACCGGTTGACAGCCTACAATATAAACAACTTCGAATATATTAAATTTACGATTATTTTAAAAATACCAAGTATCTAAAAGTACTAGACTATTATATTTACAAGACATAGCCCTATTGCCAGGCTAGTTCTACTAAGAACTACTAGCTCTCCCCCTCTGCTAAGGCTTAACCACCACTTCATGACCTTAACTCATTATGAGATAATTTGGAGCGCGGATCGACTGAGGCTACCTATTATAAACATTATAGGTGTAAATAACGTGAATAAATATATTTTATTCAAGCATTATTCTACGTTTTTAATCGCCATAACAGCACGATTAACAATGGATATCTAGAATATACGAATGTATCATATGCAGACCAAAACTCGCAATTGTTTTTTGATTTCTGCAAGTTTCTGATTTTGTAAGAAAGAGACGAGGTCATGGTTTACAGATTCTGAATAAAAACGCGATAGGGAGTATGTACCGGACCTGCTCCAACTATCTTACCCTATAAAAAGGTGCAAACTAGCTATTTTAGGGCGAGTAAGATTTATACTTATTTATTTACATTGTGTAATATCTGCTACTAGAGTACTAGTTCGACTTATAATTCTAATTCAATTTCAAATTATATTACAAAGTAATAATAAAGTATCCAGCATCGCGAATAACACAATAATTAAATTCTAGAAGGCAGAAGAGACTATAGAGATTTAAGGAAATTTAATTTATGTAAACTGTTATGTGTCGAAATAAGACCAAATAAAACAAGCTATTCCCGCCGAAGAAAGGATGTGCACGTGAAATGTCGTAAAATTTGAAACATTGGTGTTTAAAATTTTTAATTTATTCATAACGATTTCTGTCCGTCACCACCGCCGGAACCCATTTCGCCGAAAATTGTTTTGGGCCAAAACATGGGCGTGTGTTGAAGAAGAAATAGGAATTAATTCGTTGATTTCCTCCATAACCTGAGCGGTGTAATAGGTGGGCCAATTATGGTACGAGGGGCAGAACGTGGTCTTCATGTAGGGTCTAAGTGGCTGTTGGTTTAGTTATATCCCTTTATTTGCCTATGTGAAAGATTGGGCCTCCAAAATTTCGGATGAGAAAACGAGCGCGTCATTTCGAAAATACACCTCCGATTATAGTTCTTATCATAACTCAATTAAGAGCACAATATCTAATTGATATAACATGTAGAAATAAGTTTTCAAGGCTCAAGGTTTTTTTTATTTTTTTAACAAGATATACTGGAACTTGATAATATTAGTTTTTTGTAAAAAAAATAGAAGAAGGTCTAGAAGAAAATAGAAACAATGGTCTGATTCGGACAAATGTATAATTATTGTTTATTCGCACTAGATATCTTGTGCACCCAGTTTGAAGCGTACTAAGAAACACTAATCGGCTGAGTCGTTATTGAATAAAAAAACCGCCGCGTTGTCCTTTCTCATCCCCCTTTTGTTTATTGAGGGCCCAAATCTTTCGCAGAGGAAGCAATAAAGTAATTATGTGACTAATATGAGTCAATATATCCAAGTGTCCCGGAAAAAGGTACTTAATACGATTTTTGCATTTTTTTTTCAAAATTCTCGGAATGTTTCTTTTCAAGTGTCTATAATTCAGAAACGTGTTTTTGCATTTTTGTGCGCGAAAACGATACATAATTGGCAATGTTCTATAAATCCGTTTGCAAGACACTGATAGTGGAATCTTTGTACTTAGAGCGGCGTATAGGTAGAAAGTGATGTCAGCCAAAAACCCTTACTATACAGCAGTAACTTTCATAAACTAATACGCCGACTTTTGGAAAATGTGCTCTGATTGGTCAATTGACAATACTCTAGAGATTTTAAAATTGCGTTATAAAATATGGGCAGAATAGTAAGAAATTTTTGGTGATTAAAATTCAATTATTTCCTTAGAACTCTATGATGCATAAATTATCTATGAAAAATAAATAATAGTTGAATTTTAAACCAACATGAAATTCGAACAAATTATCCGAAAGAGTACGTGTACAATGTCAAGGGAACATTGAAAATATGAAAAAAATGCTCACAGTAAATCACTCTCAGTAAAACCAGAAACTGTATATTCTTGGCATCTGATAAATAACTATGAGCCCACTTCAAAGCTATGTACTGACAATGTCTGCGAGACTTGAAAACATTGTTTTTAAAACTCCTTGGAAATACCGACACGTCATTGCGTAAATCTGAACATGTTTAAAAATATGTATTTTCATTGTCGCCGCCGACCGGATTAATCTTTGGTCTGAAAATTTCTGGTTTAAAACGCATATCTTTTACCTACGAACGTTGAAAAAAAACCTATCATTTTGCCTTAACTTATTACGCCGCAGCCACACGTGCTTTTTTTGAGGGTGAACAGTTTATTTTGGATTCCTATGATGGATTAAAAATATAAAAAAGCGGAAAATAACAGCTCAGAAAAAAAAATTTTGCCCGGCCCGATTTTTTAAAAATCCTTTGGTCGCTGATTTTGGCGGACTTTATTGGGACACATTTTGACGCTTAACCATGGCTTACCAAAGTTATTCCTGTGCATGATTCTAAGCATTTGGATACAAAAAAATTGGAAAAATTTTCTTCTCTAACCTTTCAAATTGCAATAAAATTTTTCGAATGTGTGGCCGTTTAAAATGACTCATAAATGAAAGAAACTGTTTTTGTTTATTTGATTTAACCCCTTGGGGACTTCAAAATCAATTGAAATATTAATGATATAACTAAGAAAATTAATCAAAGTCGATATATAATATAAATTAAAGGTAAAATTTTATTGAGAAAATTTTTTGGCGATATTTTGAGTGACTCATCACTTGCCGGTTTGACCGGAAGTAAAAGTAAATTTAGATAAGAGTTATATTAAATCAAGAAGTGAATTTTTAAGGTGAAATTTGTTACAGAAAAATTTCGGTGATATTTTTGATGACTCATCACTTCCGGTTTTGACCGGAACTTAAAATTAAAGTTCTAATTTGATTAGTCCAACTATATAATCGGGTGGATTTAGGGTTTAATAAACCCAAAAGTTTTTCGGTGAGATTTCGATGAGTCATCAAATTCCGTTTTACCGGAAGTGAATCAAAATCTACATTTGATTTCTAACTATATATTCTGGGTAGATTTTAGAGTTAAAATAACTGAAAAAAATTAGGTGAATTTTTGATGAGTCATCACTTTCGATAAAAGGGGTATTGTAGGTCTTTAATTTGATTTTTGGTTAAAAAATGCAGCCCCAAATCGGCCGGAAGGCCAATTTAAAGGGATTTTTATAATCTTTATTTAATTTGTGAAAAATGAGCCCCAAATCGGCCGAAGGTCGATTAAAGAGGGATATTATATATTTTTTATTCCAATTTGCTGAAAAAATGAGCCCCAAATCGGCCGAAAGCCGATACAGGCGGATATTATATCTTGCATTCCATTTTGTTTGAAAAAATGAGCCCTAAATCGGCCGAGGCCGATAAAAGGGGATTGTATATTTAATTTGAGTTTGTTAAAAAATTGAGCCCAAATCGGCCGAAGCCCCGGATAAAAAGGGATTTTATATTCTATATTTTCAATTTGCTTGAAAAATGAGCCCCAAATCGGCCGTAAGACCGATAAACGGGGATTTTATACTTCTTTAATTTTCAATTTTGTAGAAATGTGCCTCAAATCGGCGAAGGCGATAAAGGGGGATATTATTTTTGTATTCCATTTTGTTGAAAATGAGCTCTTAACGGCCGAAGGCGATAAAAAAAAAATTTGAATTTATTTTTTCTGAGAAATAAGCCTCAATTTGGCCGAAAGCGATTAATGGAGATGTTTATGGGTTTCAATCTATCATTGTTTGGAAAAAATCAGTAAAAATAGCCCAAATTTTCTGGGAAAGTTTTTTAAATAAATTTGAATAAATTTTTGAATTCCCCCCCTTGATCGGCCTTTTACAAAATGGAATTACAAAACATATTATTCTCCCTTTTATTTGGCCTTTGGCCGATTTGGGCTCATTTTTAAACAAAACGGAATAAAAATATAATATCCCACTTGATAAGGCCTTCGGCGATTTGGGGCTCATTTTTACAAAAAATTGAATAAAGAATATTTTAAATCACTTCTTTTCGGGCCTTCGGGGCCGATTTGGGGCTGATTTTTCAACAAAATTAATTAAATATACACATTTCCTTTCATGGCCTTCGCCGATTTGGGCTCATTTTTTTAACAAAATCGATACAAAATATAAAATCCCCTTCATCGGCCTTCGGCCGATTTGGGGCTCATTTTTCAACAAAATAAAAGAATTACAAAATATAATATCCATACACAGAGCAGTTTTTCAAAAACAGAGCCGAGCAAAATTTTTTTTTCGCTTAGCTGATTCTTTTCCGCTATTTTTTATTTTAATCCACATAGAATTCCAAAATTCCCTGTTTCACCCTCAAAAAAGCACCGTGCGCTGATTGGTTCAAAATTTCGATTAGCTTGTTAGTAGATTTTTTTGATCAGTGAACGTCAGCTTTCAATTTGATGGTACTTTGTTTTCAGATCAGACAAAATTTTTTTTTGACATTTTTATTTTCCGGTTCACTTAAAATTAATTTTTTTCTAAAATTTTAGAATATATATCAAAAAATTCATTCATCATATTAACGGCATTTACTATTTATCTTATATTTTGACGGATTATATGCCAAAATATCGACCAAAACTCAACTCGATAATATGCACGGCGATCAATCCGTAACTTTTTTGACTTTTTAATAGGATGCAAGTTTTGCTCCAAATGACATTAGTTGAAGTAAAACTTGGTCAACAGTTTGTACTTCTGTAATAATTGGCTATTGGAAAACCCCGTTTTTCGCCTTAAAATGCGACGACCACCCTCCTTAACGTTGACTTCCGGTTTAAACGGAAGTGATGAGTCATCGAAAATATTACCAAAAATTTTTTTCAAGTTATTTGACTGCGTAATACAACCCCTTTCTATGATATTCCTCATTAAATAAAGCTTTTTAGAATCACTTCGGTCAGAAACCGGAAATGATGAGTTCAGCAAAAAGTTTCACCAAATTTTGATCTTTCCAAATTTTACTTCTAAATTCAATCCAGGTTTATAATTTAACTGCTTAAGGGGTTAACCGACGGGTTTTACTGATTTTCAAACGTTAGTCCTGAGCTAACCGCAATTCATATTCAGTTCAAACTTTCGGAATCTATAGGAGATTATTTGTTTGAAATTTTTCAAAAAATGGAGTTGTCAAAAGTTTTTTGTATGACCGGACCGGCCGGTTATACCCGTCCAAAGTGATTTTTTCCATTTTTTGTGGTAATTTTATCTAGCTCCTGCGATATCAAAATTTTCTTTTTTTCAAGTATAAACTTTAATTGTGAGGCTTAACAGCGTACCAAGCCTTTGATTTTTTCAAATTTCTTGTCATTTAGAGAAATGTTCCAAAATAAATGGGTGTTTTTGCACAATGTTCGCTGGACCCCATTTTCATTAGTCGAACATATCAGTTTTTTTTGAAGAAAGCACTTCTTTCAAGTGTTGCGAGCGATGCGGTACAAACAGTTTTTTTTATTTTTTTTCTCATTAGCTTTTGAGCCACTAAAAGTTATTTACCCTCAAATCGTCAAAATTAGGATTTTGAAGAAAAATTCCAAACTTTTTTTGACGTAAAAATCATAATTTTTTGAATACATTTTTTGTCAGGTAAGTTTCACAATAAAATTTAGTTTGTAAAAAAATAGGTTCAGATCCATGTCTTAGATCACGAGAAAAAGTAATACCTGAAAAAATACTTAGAAAAATTCCATTATTTGCAAAAATTCGGAAAATTCATTTCGAAATTCATCTTTTTTTAGGTTTTTATAAGCAAACCGTTAACAAAATAAGAATGCAGCTAAAATCAGCTTTCTATCACTTCTAGTCTCCAGGAAACAGCCTTCCGGTCGGTACCCCCAAATTTCTGCGATCTAAGAAAATATTTGGATTTTTTTTTTCGAAATTTTAAAAATTTTTTATGTCATGTTTCAAGAATCTAATTCACAGTGATCTAATGCAACAAAAATAAGAGCAAAAAAGTTATTACTTCCAAAAGATACAGTGCGGTTTAAGGAAAATTGAAACATTTGAAGATATAAGAAAATTTTTGAAAATTTTTTGACATCGAAATTTTTTTTTATATTTTCTGGAAACAAACCAGCCACGGAAATGACAATGCCCAACTAAAATTTAGCTTCCTATCACTTATGAGTCTCGCATGATACCCTCCGTACGGTTACCCCCTAAATCAAGATTATTACTTTACTTCCGGTCAAACCGGAAGTGATGAGTCATCAAAAATATTACCAAAATTTTCTCATGAAATTTCAACTCCTAGGTATAATCTAAGTTGTCTTATAAAATTATGACTCTACTTCCGGTCAACCGGAAATGATGAGTTCATCAAAAATATCTTCAAAAAAAAAAAAAAAAAAAAAAAAAATTTTTTCTCTTGTGAAATTCTGCCTTCGAAAGTTCCCAACTTTTATACTTTGACTTAAAAATTTCATTGAAATCGTTATGTTTGCTATTTAAATTAAAGTGATATTTGAAGTACTCAAGGGTAAATTTATATGACGTAACAAATGACGCCCTCACAGAGTTTATTTTTTCATTTTATATTAGGTACATTTTAATGTTATTTGAGTTTATTTTTCTTTTTTTTAATAACTTGTCAATTTTACTGGGCACCCGCTTTGTGTCAATTGTTTTTCTCAAATACTGCGCAAACGCACTGTTAAAACGTTTCCAATCACAGAGCAGTATTTCAAAAATCGGGACCGAGCAAAATTTTTTTTTTCGGCGGAGCTGATTCTTTTCCGCAATTTTTTATTTTAATCCCATCATAGAGTCCCAAAAATCACTGTTCACCCTTCAAAAAAAGCACCCGTGGCGCCAGGACGAATTAAATTTATTTTCAATAATGCGTGGTTTTTTGCGAAGGGCTTACGTAGGTTTTTGCGTGGAAGCCAACTTTACGGCGCTATGGGGACTATACGCCGCCAACCCCTTATTTGAACTTGATTTACGATGGACCTTGACATTCAAGAAATAATTTTCAAACTGTGCTCCTGGGAGTTAAGATCTGAAATTCAAATTCGGACTAAATTTATTTTTTTCTAATTACCTCCCGAAAATGTTCACCTGCCGTATAAAAATTGATTTATAAATACGAAAATGAAAAAATGGCAAAAACCGGCATTTTTGTTAATTTTTGAAGAACTTGAGGGTTAATTATCGAAAAAAACAACAAACATTTGGTTTTTTGTTTGTTCAAATTTACATGTTCTGTAGAAAAATCAAATTCTTCTGAAATATGTGAAAAAAAAATTACGACTTTAAAAAAAAAAATTTTGCTCGCGCTTAACTTAATTACCGGTTGGTTGAAACTGCTATTGATAAAAATATCTTTTTAAGATTTACCGAACTACCATTCTGGAACATTTTTATAACATTGTTTATGAAGGAATAAAAAAAGTTATGAGCTTTTGAAAAAGGGCTTTTCCTAGCTAAACACCCCCTTAAGACTCTCAAAAATTTGTTTATTGAAGAATTAAAATTCACGAATGATCTTTACGGTCCTCTTTTTTTTATTTTTGTGGTCAAGTTAGATTTTTTTTTTCAATTTTAAATCTTTTATTTTCTTCAGACTTCAAAAACTCTCTGATTGGGTGATTTGCATCATCAGTTTCCTATTATTGATGAAAGCTATGACATTGATTGGCATAAGAAGAGGCAGTCATTAATATGCCCAACAAACGCACTATCCAGTTGGATCTGTTCCCAAAAATGATGAAATCGAAGAAGATGTAAAGTTCAAACGCTGGACCAAATGCCGTATAGCAAGCAGTTTTCTTGATAAAGAAGAAGGCACTTTTTTACTATAACAATAATGGATTATACAAGAAATTGATAAAAACTAAGACATTCGTTTGATATAAACATCATTTATTTCATTTTTGGAACAAATTCCGATATGATTTAAAAATTCTAGATTTTTTTCGTTTTGTTGGATATTGATCAACACTTTGAGCCAAATTGATGCTATTTAATGGGGCCAATGGGTCAAACAGTGAGAGCGATGAGCGACATTAAATATGTAAGACTGAAAATCAAGAAAAAATTCGAAATATTTGCGAATTTGTTGAGTGCTTAAAATGGGCGAAAATGAATCATTTTAAATGATTCGGTTTCTTGCGCTAAAAATGATGTATAATTTGTTCCATAGTTTCAAACACCATTTTCAGAAATATATATTTATGATTCGGCTTATGCTATTTTAAAATAATGAGATCAAAAATTATATTCAAAATCGTTTGATAAATCATCACGCATTATGCCAAGAAAAAAATGGTTACCAAATGCAAAAAGATTATTTTAAGATGTCTAAGTTTTTTAAACTTCATGCGTCAATGAAACATCAATAAAAATTTATCAATTATCAAAAAATTAATTAATTTTATCGTTCGATAGTGCATACAAAAATGGAAGTTACAC
Source organism: Oikopleura vanhoeffeni (assembly GCA_004367855.1). Lineage (NCBI taxonomy): Eukaryota > Metazoa > Chordata > Appendicularia > Copelata > Oikopleuridae > Oikopleura > Oikopleura vanhoeffeni. The sequence continues at coordinate 16,099 of SCLH01001618.1, read as the reverse complement.
CCATAAATGTTGCAGAAAAAATTATTGAAAATATTTTTACGAAATAAATCCAAAAAACTAAATATAAATCTTGCGTTTTTGACGAAAGATTAATCCGTTCAGCAAAGCTAGTTGCAAGCAGTCAAAGATACAGAGAAGGATGTCCTTAGGGACCTTTGATGGGTGTACCATGCGTTGTGAAGATCAGTTGAAAGTGAAAGCGCCTAAGAATGAGAGATGGGTTTACCTTTCAAATTCAGGCTTCAATAGATGATGCAGAAATTTATTCGACGGCTAAAAGATTGGTTCAAAAAAAGAATTGTAGGATCAATTTACATAAAGTGTCCACGCGGTTTAATTACACTTAGAAGGTGGCATCGATTCGGCAGATTTGCGGTACATTTTTTCAGAGCGACTATATATCAAATTAAAATAATGTGAAAATTATTTTTTTTATTTTTTATCTTTTAATTATAAAAGTGTTCATTCTTGCGAACGTTTATATTTTTAATTTCTAAACATAACTAATATTTGTTAAATATAAAAAAACATTTTTTCATTGTACATCCATTTCCAACTGATAAACCCGACTATAAGATTTTCTTTGAAGGACGATATTTAATAACATTGTTGGGTGTACTGCGCTAAATAGTTCGGCTTTAATTCTGCACATTAAAAATTTCTTTAATGTCAAAGTTTCTTTTCTATTAAAAAAAATGGTCAAAAATTGCCAAAAGTAGAGAAAAACAACTTTTTTTGAGATAAAAAATTGACTTTCAAATTTCGTTTAATAATCAATAAATGTTCCCTATCACAAAAAATTGAACGCCTAGTACACCCAACATCATATTTGGATTTTGCAAAGGAATAAAATTTTCTAAAATTGAATAGTCCAAATGGGCACTTTACCGCTTTACAGCCAAGTGTGTGTAAATTTCATAAATAGTTTATAAAATGATAATGCGCGGCGACCATCCCTATTAGTTGACATTGCGGGAGATTTCAATAGATATCTCTTGAAAATTAAGATAAGTTATTTACTGCCTTGACTTTTCATGAAGAGTTAAAAAAACTAATAATAAAAATTTTTGGACTTTGATTTGCGGAAAATTTTCATTACTATTTCTAAAAACAGTCGACAAAAAAATGACAAATAAACTTTTTTTTGATTTTTCAAACAGCAGTCTAATACTGTAGACATGCCATGAAAACAGTAAAATTGGCTATTATTTTACTTTTTATTCACAGATTTAAAAAAAAAAATCTAAAAATTTTTTGATTGCGTAATTTTGAAAATTTTTTTCAATGCTTTGGATTTTTTGAAAATTTACGAATTCAAAGATGAAAGTTCGAACTCAAATCTTTCCTGAATAGATTTAAAAAATTATTTTAGTGGATTGATACACTTTATTCGGTTCACCTAACAATATTAAGCTAGGAAAAATAACTCAACTTTTATAATTTTCGTAAGATAAATTGACTCCGGTCTGTGCGGACTCAGCCCACCCCTTAAAATTCATACGTAGTTTGATTTTCAATTTTTTTTTAAATTTTTGAGAAAATTCAAAAACTGGTAAATTACGATAAATTCATGAAGTTCGATTTTTTCAATTTTAATTTTTTCGAATGTTTTAATCTTATTTCCTGATGTTTGATAAATGTAAATTAAAACTAAACAGGTTCGTTTGTTTCGGCATTAGTTTTTGATTATTCTGATTTCGAAAATATATAATATATGTTTTACCATTAGTTTTTTTTCAGTCATCAACAACCCAAGGAAACATTAAAGTGACCAAAATATCTTGTTGTTTGCCGTTTTTGAATCCTTTTAACCATACACATACACATACATGACATTGATATCCCCTAGGCGCCAGCCAGAGGCCACTTTATGACTCGACTTTGAAGCTTTATTTATTCGAAAGCTATAATGGCGCTTTCGATTAAATTATTTTTTGTCAGTCATTTGAGATAAAGATAGAATTTACTTTATTGATATTATATTTAGATTGATTAACACTTTGAGTACTTAATGAGGCTTGTGGAATAACGCGAGTTGACCCACACTGTTTCCCTAGAGAAAACTATAAAATTGTGTAATAAGATGCAAATTTAAATAAAATAAAACCTTGGCTTCTTAAGCTGCGTCTTCGATTCAAAATACCTTATCGGGTTCGGTCTATATAACAATAATTCTCACCTCTGAAATGGGTGAAATTAATGCGTTGACAATATGTCTGCTTCTTATATTTCCGCACTGCTTTCTTATTGATGCAGCAATTTTTCTGTTTCAAAACAAAAGAATAAAAAGTTCTCATTTAGTAGAAACATTGTTATTTTTAAAAAGAATGGTCAAGACGAATTCCTAATAACTGAGTATTTCAGACCTTGTTTTACGAATAAATTATGAAATAAAGCTGATAAGAAAATATTTTAGAGAAATCCAGAAAAAAAAAGTAGGATAAAATATATCCAACGGTCTCAATTAACAAAAATATATTAATTTTCATTTTCACAAATTAATCGCAAACTCTCATGGGCATATTTGAACCTTCAAATTTCTATTTTTAATTATTATTTGTCTTTTCCGGTTCTTTTCAAAACAATGAAAGCCATTTATGGCTCTATGAGTGAGGGGTTAACTCCAACATATTTGTTAACGGCAAATCGCTAATTATTTTCGTACCTTTGAATGATTTAAGGTTCTTTGGAAAAAAATCAAAAACATCATTCAAAAATCATTTCACCAATTCTTTACGCTTTTAAGGTTATTCGGAAAAAAACCTTGGAAAATTTAGTTTTGGACTTGTGACACTCTATTTGAATATAAATTTGAAATTAAAAATTGCTTAGGTTTCGCATGTGTTTGCAAAACTTACTACGTTCTCACATTTGACGCTCTGGCTTTAATTTTTTGAGATATTTCGAACCTAAAAATTTAGACAGGTTGTATTATTTATCGCATATCAAAACATGGTCCAATGGGCCTTTGGGTGGTTTCGGAAATAATCCTTCTCAATTCATGGATGAATGCAAATTCCTTTCGATACGATTATTTATACGTGTTGGAAGTTCATCAGGAACGGCCCGCAGCCATTGCTTCAGGTGTGCCGATAGGAATCGGAAGTGACGGGGGAGGATCGGATACGCGATTACCCGCTTCAACTTGCTCACTTTTCGGATTAAAGCCGTCTTGCTGACGAGTTTCTACGTGAGCTAAAAAAATATTAATTTTGAAGAATTTTACTCAAAAATACTTTTGACCATTTTTTATTACAATCAAAATGCTTTCAAAATTATTTTATAAATACTCTGTTTGCGTCAGTACAAACATTTTTTAGCCTCTGAAATCAATTATGCACGATATAATTCAACGCGCCACAAAAAAATTGGAACCAGAAATTTTTTCTCAGCGTTTAGAACTTGCTTTGACAAATCGGGAACGAAATGTAATAAACGGTTAACAGTTAGGCTTCATTGAAAGGTGTATGTAGTTCTAATGACTCCAAAAGTGGGCATGAGACAGTCTCATGAGACTGCATTTTATTTTTTTTGTACTTTCAATCTTTTCTAATAAAGTTATAAAATTATCGAAAAAAACGACCTTCATAAATTTGAAGGTTTTATAAAATCGCTATTTTCTGACAAGTTTTAGTCATGCCAAGTTTTATTGATGATCAATATTATTGATCTTTACACAGAAACTACAATTATTTTCTTGCCAATATTTGATTTTCAAAAATGCCGCAATTTGTTGATTCAAATTTTTTCATACTTATTAATGATGTATGTGCAGTAGATTGTTATAGTTCCTGCGTTTTAATTTGAGAGCATTGTCGGTTTTTATCTAAGAAGTGTGCATCTCTAAAGCACTTCATGCCAGTTTAACCTCTATTTGAGCCGTCCTTATTCGCTCGAACGCGATCGCCCAAGAAGTAACAAAAGATCTTCTTTGTTCATATCTTTAAATCGGGAAAGACGGCCCATTTTTAGTAATTGTATACTAAACTTATGACTTGGGTCTTCTAAAAATGGGCCCTCTTCCCGGATTTTAAATATAATTCAGGCCCACACGAGTTGAAGCGCCTCAATTTTATTGTTATTTGGTTTTGTGATCAAATTTCACTAGATAGAGGTTCCCATGCATTTCGAACTACAAATATTAATGAATCAATAATTTTTTTTCCATTTTTCACATTATCGATAAATTATTTAATATCAGGATGGTTCAAGCGTAGCTGGTTCAATGTGTTCTTGGGCCTATGGCACGTACCCACTGCAGATTTGGCTCTCTTATATCGCGATTTCTGTCAAAACTGTCCTCAAACCAACCAAGAGTAGATTCCAAATTAAATTAACACAAACTTTGGAAGGTAAACGGTATCGGGGTTGATGTATTTTTGTCAAAACAATCTGAACCTTCTGTTTACAACGGTATAATTAATAAAAAAAATATATAAAGTATCAAATAGACAATTGTATTTTGAGGTTTCGGTTCATCCTAATACATATTGTTTGCGGCCACCTGAGGCCCGATTTCTCACTCTGCTAAAAAAACTGGCAAATATTTCGCTAATTAGTACAATTCTGCTCTCCAAACAAAAAGTAAACCTCGTTATTCAAATTAATTTACTTCTCACTTATGATTAATGGAATATACCGAAACGTCAAAAATGGTACCTCGAAAAAACCTTACAAATAATAATGGTCAAAGAAATTGGACTATTTACTTTATTTTATAATTTTAGGCCTTTTTTGTAAATCAGTGCGATATCCTGAAAGTCATGTGCAATGATTGTTGAGTTCAGAATTGCCAGATCTCAATTATATTGAATACAGCACATCTTATATCTTTTCATTTCCGAAAATCAGGTCAGAGGTCCGTTATGGTAGAAAATGAGTCTTATTTATAACAGTTAAAAAATATGATAACCCGAATAATTCAGTTTAGACGCTTGAGAGGGTCGTAGGCACCAAAAATCTAGAAAATCGGCTATTGATGACAAATTCTTCCACTTGATATATATGATTTAACAGGACCCTCAGAAGACAGATCCTGAATATTTGAATGATACAAACAAGCGGAATACTTAGCACCCAATTCATATTCCTGGATTGCAGAATAGGCAATTTCATTAGTCAGATTTTGAAAGTGACCAACCAATCATATGCTCAGATTTTTCAATTTTGAAATATTTAGGATCTGTCCTCTGAACAGCGGCAGGCTTTTAAATATGAAGTCATTTCGTTCCTTCTATGCGTAGGTTTAAGGAAAAGATAGGAAATAAAAAGGAAAGGGGGAACAAAACCCACGCAAAATCGTTTCTTTTCGAAGTCTGCTCTGAAGGTCTGTGATCTATATTCTTTGCCCACCTAAGTCCATCTTAAAAAATGCTTACTTATCTCTATAGCGCGTGTTCGAATCCAACTAATGTTGTCTTCGTGATTGCTTGAGTGATTAGCACACCGATCAACTTGGCGGTCCCAATATCAAGCACCCTTCCCTATAATTCATACTCAAGATAATCACTAAGACAACATTAGTGGGATTCGAACCGCGCTATAGAGATAGTAAGCATTTTAAGATGGACTTAGGTTCGTAAAAGGATATAACATTTCAGTAAATTTACCCTTTAAGTTATGATGAGGTGCAGCTTTTGTTATTTGAATTAAATCATGATATTTGCTTTTTGAGAAAATTTTGATTTCGAATTCAACTTTTCGAAATCGTAAAATATTATGTACGATAAAAATTTCATTTTTGTTTTATCTTTTTCAATTATTTTTCCGGATAAACAAGAAAAATTATCAAAATGACCACTTTAACTTTTCCTGAGGAGCCACATTTTTTGTGATTATTGATCGAATTTTTGAAAATATTGAAATTCATGAGCAAAATTTTAACAAAATACCCTAAAATTTTTATTCAGAGCATATTTGTAATGGCAAAAACATTTCTCTAGATAATGCAGTTTATATAAATGCGTGTTCTTGCTGGTGTCAATCTGCTGACTACATCTGCAAACAAAATTCGAACAAAAATAATGAAACAAGTTCAAAATATTTTCCAACAGTTTGATTATATAATAACGCCTACATCTGGTACAGGGCCAACTTGATATCACCGAAAGACTCACACATGTAAGATTAGTAATAATTTATAATTAATAATTAATAATTAATAATTAATAATTAAAATTAATAATTAATAATAATAAATTATAATTTAATATTAATAATTAATAATAAATAATAATAATTAATAATTAATAATTAATAATTAAATAATTAATAATTAATAATTAATAATTTTAATGTTAATAATAATTAATAATTTAATAATAATTAATAAAGGTGGCGTAGTGAATATAACCGAATCCTTGAAACATACACTGTATTACCAAGCTTCAAATTTCACTGGTATATACCGGCAATAGTGTGCCGAATGAAGCAAACAACTCTCTCCCAATTGGAATTCAAATAATGTCATCTTGGGTAAATATTTCACTTTTATTTTTTTAGTTTCTCTAACACTTTCTCTAACTAGTGACAAATTTATAATAAAAAAATATCTAACCCTTAATTTTTTTTTAAATCGGTTGCTGGTTCATGCATTTCGATAGCGAACAGAACTAATATATCTCACTGATATTTTATCATCGATTATACTGTATTTGTATAGTATTTGGTTTTAGTGTCGGAGAAGCAACTTTTGGAGATTTCAAGCGCTGTTAGAAAATGATTACACTTACAAAAAACCCCAAATTTATGTTGAAAACTTTTGATTTTATTTAATAATTTAAAAAATTGTTATTCTTGTTGAATATCCAAATCAGCCAGAAAAATAGTAGATTTCAATATAGACTATGATACAAAGTCTAAATTTGTATTTAACCTTCCGAATTTTATGTTTTTAATGTGATTTTGAGTTCACATTTGCACGACCTTCAGTACACAATTCGGTGCCCACCAGTTATCTTAAAATTATATGTTAAGTTAATCTGAGTAATCTATAAATTTCTTGAGTCGATTTTATTTTACATTTCATCCTGTGATATCATTTCTGGTGTGTATTATCGTGCTTTTATTGAATATTAACTGGAATTCATAAGAGGTAAAGTGATTTTAAAAGGTTGTGCTCGCAAAATTTGCTTATGAGTATAAGTTTATGACTATTACAAATTGGGTAGGTAGCGCATCAACTTACAGTTTTCACTGAACTTTATTAAAATGATCTCAATTTAAAATGAGCCTCATGGTGGTCAGAAAATCACTTTATAAACCATTTCTTTCAAATTGACAATTTAGACAAAATAAAAAATATTCAAAAAAATTAGAAAAACTGTTTTTTGGTCATTTGTGTTTTCATCAAAAGGTTTTTAAAAATATTCAAAATTTTGACCGTAATTATACTGGTAAAATTCTTTAATTATTTTTTTGTGTATTTTTTACAATATAATCGATTTGGGCATGCGCTGCATGACCAAAAAGATTATATTTTTTAAATAGAACAATTTTGGCTTTATCAGGGGGAGATGATTTTTGTAATAGCGGTAGTCTGGTGGATTTGTCAAGCTTGCGAAGTTAAGGGTAGTCTGGTAAAAAAACACCGTCCTCGAGTTATTCTCGGATAAAAATTGGAGACTTTGGAGAAAAGGCCATTTTAAAATTAAAGCGGAAAGAGAATGAACTCAAAATTCTTCGAATAAAAATTTCAAAATTTAACTGCAAGAAAAAAAAGCTGCAGATCAGGCTTCCGAAAGGGAACGTTCCCCACGTTTTGTCGTTGAAAGTTTCGTTGTGTCTAATTCGCCAGATTTCTCAATAATTTTTTTCAAAAAAGTTTATTTAATTATTTTTTCCTATAGCTTACATAACAAGGGAACGGATACGAAAAAAATAATAATTCTGATATTGATCTTCTCAAAAACAGCACGATTTCGAAAAAAAAAATACTTGGAAAAATCCCAATTTTTTGAAGTTTTTTTGTTCAAAATTGATTTTTTTTTTTTTTCTAGAATAAATCGACAACAAATTTTCGAATGCCGTAAAAATTAATAATTTTCCATGTATAGATCTCGAGATATTGACCTCCATCGGTTACCTCAAATTTCTGAATTAAGGAAATGTTGGAAATTTTTTTGTTTCGAAAAAATATTTTTTTTTCAATTTTTTCATACAATTTGGAAATTTTGGCTACCCAATGCAAGAAAAATCTAAGGTTTTGATAAGCCAGTTCAAAAATGACATCGTAAAACACTTAAGTGTTAAGTCTTTGACCCAATTTGATCCCAATTTTTGAAATTTTTTTGTCAGGAATTTTTTTTATTTTTCTTGAATGACATCGACAACAAAATTCCGAATGCCGCCAAAAAATAGCCCTCGTAGCATGTGTAGATCTTCGAGATATAAACCTCTGACGGTTACCTCCTTAATTCCTCCTTAATTAAGCGTAATTCACTCAATTATTATTCGAGGAAGGCGTTTTGTACGATACGCTCCACCAGACCACGCTAACACTCGCGAGGAGGACTGCCCACAGAACCCCACCAGTACACCAACAAAAATTAGTGTGAAAAGTGTGAAAGGGGGATATTGGCTCAGAAGCGAACGGACAGTGTCTTGAGACTCGAATCAGTTCGTGAGGCAAGTGTGATCTTATCTGTAAAGGTACCCTCATGTTCGGGAAGTTGCGATTTCTGCCCCCAAATTGTCTAAATATGACGTAATTAGTGATATTGTTCAAAAAAAGTATGGAATTATTTTCAGACTGATAAAAAGAAATGTCATATTCTCGAATTTTATAATAATTTCAAGAAACAATAATGTAAATCAGTAATATTTCGCAAACTGTGTTTCATAATAATTCCCAGAGTTAGCCAGGGCACCAGGCAAAAATTGGAAGTTTAAACGATAGGATCTTGACTGTGACCGTCCATCTTGACTCTATATAAGTACCAAACTAGGGGCGCGACAAGGTGTGGTGAGGCTAGCGCTGCTATAATAGAGCAGGTACTTTGTTAGACGATTTGAATTTCAAAAATAAAAAATCGGTTTTAATGTGTTTAAGCTATCTTGTTTCAGCCAATGAGAAAGTTTGACGCAGAAGTTCAGCTAATGAGAAATTTGACACAGAATGGCTTCCTCGATTTTTCTCAAAGTTGCGCTATATAAAAATCCTTCATTTGACACGCCGGGTTCACTCACCCTAATCTTGTAAAGAATTTGTTTCTGGTCATTTAAAGACGTAGGATTTTTGTCCTTCAAAATTTTTCAAAAAAAATCGATTTTTCGGTCAATTTTTTCGTTGATTTAAAAGGTAGTATGGAATCCAGTTCTAGCGAAGCCGTATGAAGTGCTAAACGGCTGATTTTTTGGCCAGTTGAAAATTAAGCGTTTTTCGATTAAGGGTCGGCGACCGATATTTGACCTCTAATGACGGTGAAAGTTCGAGGACAATCTCAAGTTCATCGTATAGACTTGAAATTACCCCCAAAAGAATTGAAAGGGTCGACTTTCTCATGAACGTATTAGCAACCATGGGTCAATATGTACTGAAAGGTCGCTAGAGACCAAAACTGGTCAACACCCAGGTCAACCTCAAGTTCATCGTTAAGACTTGCGAGTATTCTCAAAAGAATCGGAAGGGTCGACTTTTTGATGCGTATTAGCAACTATGGGTCAATAATGTACTGAAAGGTCGCTAGAGAGGAAAAACTAAAGAGCAAAAAAGATTGTGCTCTCTAGGCGACCTTCAGTTCATTATCGACCCATAGTTGCTATTACGTTCATCAGAAAGTTTGACCCTTCCGATTTTTTTGAGGGTACTTGCAAGTCTAAACGATGAACTTGAGGTTGACCTCGGGTGTTGACCAGTTTTTGCTATCTAGCGACCTTCAGTTACAATATTGCACCATAGTTGCTAATACGTTCATCAAAAAGCCGATCTTCCGATTCTTTTGGGGTGTCTACAAGTCTATACGATGAACTTGAGATTGACCTTGAACTTGACCGGTCATTAGAGGTCAATATTGGTCCCGACCCTTAATAAAAAACGGCTAACCGGAAAAACGCTCTATTTTCACTAGCCAAAAAATGAACTTTTTAGCACTTTATACGGCTTCGCTAGAATGGATTCCAGACTACCTGTAAAATCACAAAAATTGACCAAAAAAATCGATTTTTTTTTTTGAAAAATTTCTGAAGAACAAAATAAAATCCTGGTCTTAAAATGACCAGAAAAAAAACTCTCTTACAAGAAAGCTTAAACACACGGAAAACCGCTTTTTTATTTTGAAATTTCAAATCGTTATTTGAAATAGAATATATATTATACGTTATTAATATTATATCTATTACGGGGCCCTGCGGTCACTTTTTAGCCACTTTTAAAATTTTTATTATAATTTGGCTTTTGAAAACGACTTATCCATCAAGTTTTCAGATAGCGCAAAATGAGCACAAATATCTAGTGAATAATACAATAATAGTGGATTGGCCAGAATCAACCATGTTTGGTTTTTTTCCGAGATTACTGAAATAGTTTGATAATTAAGTTTAGTTAAACAAAAATTGGAAACAATGCCTGATTAGGACAATTTTGTTTCAATTTATTTTTTCTTCAAATATTTGTGCTCAATTTGAGCTATCAAGAATCAATCGGTTGAGTCGTTTTCTAACGCAGAATAATATAAAAAAAAATTGGCTAAATAGTGGCAAAATGACCACAGGGCCCCGTAATTGATATATCATCCGCGATAAACACAGGATTTTGAAAAATTTTATTGTAAAATATATTAAGAATAATTAAATTTGTAGATGAATTGAAAAGTAAATTTAACATAAAGGGAAGTTCTACCAAAAGATGATCTTCAGGAATTTTGAAAATCCGGTTGACAATTCTGGCGAATATGTCTGAAAGACATTAACAGTACCAAACTTCAGAAAATATGAAATACAGAAATGACGATTTGCAGTCATTATTAAATAATTACCACTGGGTCAAAAATTTTCAGATTCTTTGGTGCTGAGAGATAGTTTGACCATTTCGTCCATTTTGAAGATTATTTCCGGTTGATTTGAAAATTGAATTCTCTGAAAATTGAGTTTTAAATGTGCGTAGAGTTTGCAACATTTGTGAAACGAAATGTGGCCAGTTGAGCAGGCTTCTTTCAATCGTCGATTTCGCCCGGATTTGTTGTCAATCAACAATTATGTTTTTTTTTTGATAATTCTAGAAACTTTATTTAAAGATTATTGAAAAGTTGTTAAGAATGTTTTTTGGTGGTAATTCCAAAATTGAGAGGAAAGGATGCGTCATCTTTTGAATAATTATAATAAAGATAATTAAAGAAATTCTTCCATTTCGGGTTGTCTTGCAGCAAGGCAGGTTAGGATAAGTTCAAACCGAATGTGGTTAACCAGGTGATCAAAATAAATTAATTTTATGTAGGTTGGCATCTCATCTGTGCCGGCTACTAAGTGGTTTGTGTTCTCGATTTATAGTCGAACATTTAATAAATTTCTTTAAAAAAATTGGTTTTATTACTCTATAAATTTCCACCACTAAAGTCACTGTTTTAAGTGACATTATTATTTTTTGTCGGCCCGCATTTCCTGTGAAATTTCAACAAATAATTGTAATTAAAAAAGATAATTTAAGTCAGCTGTACCTCTGGTTTCGTCAGAAAATTATTTCCTTCAAAGACCCAAAATGTGCGGTCAAATTAAAATGTTGCTAATTTCAATCTGTTTTTTTTATTCATCATTATGATTAACTTTTTTTTTTGTTTTTGGGTGTTGAGAGAAATAAGTTTTTTAAATTTCAAATATAAAATTGCAGTTTTTTAACGTTTAGATTATTTATTAATCATCTTCAGAATGAGAGCAGAAAAAATAAGTTTGAAACACATCGAGGTATTTTGAACAACAAAAAATAATTTGGCAATCAGGCTCTCAGATGCTTGCCAAATTAAAAGCCTGATTGGTTTTTTTTTATTTTCCTAGGAACAAATACAGCGACACAGTTTTTTTACTACTGTTGTGTTCATGTTTGTTTATTATCCCAGGTTATTAATTGTTATGAAAATTCCTTCATAAAACTTTTTCTTATGGTAAGTATTATGGAGTCCTTTTTCTAAAATTTTGAAATGTTCATGTAAAAATGAACGTAATTGTTCAGCAGAGGCGTTGTCTGGATCAACGAGAACTTTTCTTGAAATTTTTCTTTATAGTGGTGAACAGTTATTTATATGTGCATGTACATGAGAAGATTTAGCTGTTCGATGTTGTAATATACGAGAATGAAGTAGTTTTTAGTTTCACCAATGTAGTGCTTTTGCATGAACATTCGAACTCGTATATTACATTTGAATTATGTTAAAATTTAGGTTTCATACGGGGTAAAATAATTGATCTAGTTTAATAGTACTAAAAACTATATTTAGGCGAAAATTTGGCGTGACCTGTTTGATTATTTTTTTAATTTTTGATGCACGGATGAACATCTAAATGAAGTAAAACGCAGTGACATCGTGTGAAATTTAATTCCGGATTTTTGACGTTCTTGTTCACGAATTAATTTGTACTCTGAGGGAGCAAAATTTCGATTTTTATCTCAAAATTTTCTGTCCATTATCGCTAGGGGGAACTCATTTTTCAAAAAAATTTGTTTGTGTTTTCTATAGCAATATCCCGTGCTGCTACTGTTGAGGTGTATTGTTTGCTTATGGATTTCACCTATAAAATTCGACCATTTATAATTTTTTGCGAAATTGATTTCTTAAAATTAACTACGCAATCTGAGGCAGCAGGTTTTCTAAATTGCTCTAAATGTAGACTTCCAGTTTCTAAAATTATTGTTGTGTCTAAAAAATTGAGTCTCCCATTTTCCATAGATTCTGTAGTGAATTTTATTATGATTAACATTCTAGGAGTTTCACTGATTTTTAATTTTTCATATTTCATGAAAATCACCTACAAATAGTACTTCCTGTATGTAAGATTTATGACAGATTTTATAAGACAATTTCATTAATTCTTAATTTTTTTATATATATTTTATCAAGCATTACTTGTAAATTAAGTACAAATTAAACTGTATATTGTATAATTGTAATATTGTATGATAAACTATAGTATAACGTATAAATTATACGGTATAATATCGATCACAGCGGCCATAAGGACATTCTAACCACGATAAATTATCAGCTAAATAAATGAAGGCAGCGAAGAGGCAATATTTTGAATTTGGGTCGGCCACAAGGACATTTCAACCAAACTAATATTTTAGGTCGGTCATGAGGACATTTTAACCAAGCTGATATTTTAGGTCGGTCACAAGGACATTTTATCCAAATCGATATTAAAAGGCAGCCACAGGGGCAAAGGACCATTTTAAATTAAATTTCATTAATTGAAACAAATTTACTTTCAGTGAATTATTCAATCTATCGCTTTTACCGAAAAAGTACGAAAAAAATAAGTTATTGAGATTTTCTAGATATTCTTGGAACATCATGAGATTTTATACTAAACTTAATACAACTGTATAAAACACGCGTTGACTATTCCTCTCTCATACGAGATTAAGGATGTGGGTGACGATAACTGGGCTCTTTTTTAATTATTTTTCTTGTGAAGTTTCTGAGCAACCTGGCTGCAGTAATAGTTTATTTTTCCTTCAAATAAGTAGAACAACTCTTCATGGAAGACAGGAAGTTGCCAGTACCTACGCGCATAACATCATTTCCAGTTAGCGTCTCTAAAAGCACTAAAAAGACTACTGGTCATTCATTCTTCATCATTTTTTCTTGTCACTTTCAATTAAATCTCCTTGTGTAGATGCGCATCCCGGAACACAGCCTTTTTTCAAAATTTTGTCCTAGTGGTCGAAACAGCTTATTTGGGAGCTTCCCGCAAAAGACTTCTCCTTGAAAATATATAGAATTTTTTAATTTGTGCATCAAATTCACCGCAGAGCCTGGTTTATGGCCATAACATAGTCCTTTTCAGATTTTCATCTTCAAAGTCTCAGAAAAGAGTTGTGAATTTCTATTTTTTTGTTGAAATGCTGGACTATAAATTTTCTGAAACCAACTTTATTTGAAAAAATAAAAAAATCAGAAAAAAAAATCCTGCGAGTTAAAAAAACTCAGTGGAAAATTATCGTCACCCAATTATCGTCACCCACACCCTTAAAATAGATGTTTCTTTGAATTTGAAGTTCGCACACCTTTCGGGCGAAGAGCTTTTTCTTTTAACTTAAACTTTTATTGATCATAAAACAGAACTAAAAGATTTTTAAAGAAGACAGGTATGAGGAAGTTAACGGTAGCTCAAATAAAAAAAACCAGGTTACTGAAAAAAAGAGCGATTACTCGTAAGAACTCTTTAGAAGGCCTGAGTGGTCAACTTTTCAGTAATTCAAACGCGCTTAACTTTGATTTGTCGGCAAAAACGGCGTATATCCTAAATGGGGTGCATATACCCATTATGGACTTTTCGCGCGTTTCCCCGGTCTAGGTAGAAGAAATGCAGAAACCTCTCTAGCCCCCCCCCTAGAAGAGAAATAACAGAATTGAAGGTTTACAAGAGTATAGGCTGGTTATCGTTTGGAGTTTTCGGACTGAACGGAGTAGCCGGATGGAAATGCGAAGAAATGGGCCTTACGTTGCGTGCTATTTTGGTTTTCGTAGAAATAGGTAATTATTCTAGAATACCTTAATAACAATTTATTTTAATGTTAAATTGTAGCGAATTTATTCGCGGCATTTCTTGTTTGATCACGAAAAGAGCCGCAGACGCGCCATAAGTGTAATAAATTGAAAAATATAATCACTTTCATTTTTGAGCGTAGAGATCGTCGTGTCGAATTAGGTAAGACAAGTTTATATTTTGTTGATCAAGAGAAAATTATGTTGACGAGGTGTTTTCATCGATTTAATAAAATATAATTTTTCGCTGAGCATATCTAGGTAATTTTTGACCTTAATATGCAATTTACATCTTTTCTACCGCTGGGTGTCCTTATAGGACCAAAGTAGATTGCAACTGGGATTGCCTAATAGCTATAGGCTATATGCCGATGGAAAAAAAATATAGTTTTTTCTGCAATTTTTATAGGATTTTGCATTACGATGTTCGAAGTGAATTATTCTTATTTTGATAAGAATGTCGCGGACAAAACAGATTGTTTGTATTTAAAAAATGCTCGGTATATTATGGCAAATTTAATTTATGTTTGTCAGGAAATTTTGTACCGGTTAAAACATTGGATAGAAAAGGTATCGCGCTGACCGTATTTTGACGAGAAAGTGATAAATTTTGCTTTGGTTTGCTTGATTTATTGGAAATTTAAAAGTTAAAATATCCGTTAAAAACCGTCGGATTTCTAAAAAGTTTTAGGCTGAATATTTGCCATAGAATTAACTTTAATCTTTTTAGAATAAATTGGAGTTCTTGGGCTTAAAAGGAAAAATACGAAGAAGAAGAAAAAGGCGACAGAGGAATGCATTTTCCTCTTGGTCTGAAGCGTTTGCTGCAGCCGAACGCGGTGGAGTCGCTGGTACCGGATTACAAGGTGGCACTCAGTTTTATTTTGGAGACCAGCGTATACGAGGTAATTTTGAAGAAAATAATTCAGCTTTTCATTAACTGACTTAATTTAACGTAGTCAAAATTATTCAATAATATTATTTTTAAATCCTCGAATCTAGCTCAAATAGTGAGAATTTGTTATTATGAATATAGCTCAAGTGTGAAAAAAATTGATTTTTCGCATTTTTGAAACTTTACAACTCTCCTGCGAAAAAGGCACTTAAAAACCTACGGCCTTAAATAACTAGATGCATGTACACAAAACCTTTACATGCAGTCAAAACCCACAAAATGTTGAAATGATAAAAATTGAAAAAAAAAACAGAAAATTATGAAATTTTGAATCAAAATAAGGAGAATTTTAGTTTGATTTTAAAGGAAATATTTAAATTTGAAAAAAATTATCTAATGGTTGAGAAAACTTTCCAATTTCTTAGAAAATTTTTCATAAAATAGTTTAAATTTTTAAATTTAGAAAGAAATATAAGAAATTTTGAAATAAAACTGTTTAATTTTATAT